>JAJHSJ010000373.1:0-38072 GCA_021015155.1 Magnolia officinalis | reverse complement strand
TCTGGCCTCGTGCTCACCATAGCATACATGAGACTCCCAATAGCTGACGCGTATGAGACTTTAGCCATGTAGTCCTGTTCCTCCTGCGTCTTTGCACCTTGCTCATTAGATAGCTTGAAGTGGTTGGCTAATGGAGTGCTAACCGGCCTAACACCTCCCATATTGAATTGATCAAGTACCTTGGCTATGTACTCTGCTTGTGACAAAACTAATTTCTTGTTTTCTTGTCACGCTTTATCCTCATGCCTAGGATTTGTTTTGCAGCTCCTAAATCCTTCATAGCAAATTCTCTAGACAATTGTCTTTTGAAATCTGAGATGTCCTCCATACTTGAGCCAGCCACAAGCATATCATCAATGTACAGAAGAAGGATGATGTATGACGTATCAAACTTCTTCAAGTAACAACAGTGGTCTGCATGACATCTCCTAAAACCGTTTCCCGATATGAAACTATCGAACTTCTTGTACCACTGCCTCGGGGCCTGCTTCAGGCCATATAGACTCTTCTTCAGTCTGCACACCTTGTTCTCATTACCTGGTGCCACGTATCCTGTCGGCTGATGCATATATATCTCTTCTTCGAGGTCCCCATGAAGAAAGGCTGTCTTAACATCTAGCTGTTCTAGATGTAAGTCCTCTGAAGCCACTATACTCAAGACCATGCGAATCGTAGACATTTTCACTACCGGTGAAAGTATTTCAGTGAAATCGATACCTGCCTTTTGTTGAAACCCTTTCACAACCAATCTGGCCTTGTACCGTTTCGAACCATCGTGCTCCTCCTTCAGTCTGTAAACCCACTTGTTATGAAGAGCTTTCTTACCCTTGGGTAGAGTGACTAGCTCCCATGTACGATTAGACTCAAGAGAGTCCATCTCATCATCCATGGCCTGCTCCCACTTAACCCGTATATCTGACTGTAACGCCTCTTCAAAACACTCTGGCTCACCATTATCTGTCAGTAGTAAATAATGTAAGGAGGGTGAGTATCGGACCGTGGGTCTCCTCTCCGAGTAGACCTCCTCACAACTGGTGTATGCGGCTCTGCCTCATCCTGTGGCACTGTAACACCCATGTCCGGTAACTCTTCCGACTCTACGAATTCTTTTTTCTCGGCCTTATTTTCCTGCACACTGTCCTTATGCATCACTTTTTCATTAAAGACTACGTCCTTGCTTCTGATGATTTTCTGTTTTCTGCATTCCAGAACCTACAGCAAAAATCATGTTGCCCATAGCCTATAAACGTGTACCTCCTGGACTACGCATCCAGCTTGTTTCTGTGCTCTGCATCAATGTGAACATATGAAGTGCAACCGAACACTCTGAGATGTGCAAGGTTCACTTCTTTCCCAGTCCACGCTTCTTCTGGTAGCCCACCATCCAATGGTGTTGAGGGACTTCTATTGATAAGATATGCGGTAGTATTCACAGCATCTGCCCAAAAGGTCTTGGGCAACCCTGCATGTAACCTCATGCTCCTGGCACGCTCAAGGATGGTCCTGTTAATGCGCTCAGCCACATCATTCTGCTGTGGTGTCCTTGGAATCGTTTTCTGATGTTTGATTTCATTTGCTGCACAATACTCCTCAAACCTCTTATCACAATACTCTCCCCCATTGTCAGATCTGAGACACTTTACTGTTTTACCTGTCTCATTTTCTACAATAACTTTCCACTTCTTAAATACATCAAATACATCAAATTTATGTTTAAGAAGTAGACCCACAGTTTTCTACTAGAATCATCAATAAAGGTAACAAAATAACGTGAGCCACCAAGAGATAATACCTGTGCCGGTCCCCACACATCAGTGTGTACAAGCTCCAACAGATGTGTCTTTGGAGCGCGTCCCGTCTTCTTGAAGCTTACCCTCTTCTGCTTGCCATACACGCAGTCCTCACAGAATTCCAAGTCAATAGACTTCAGCCCTGGTAGCTTCCCTTTTGACAATAGCACTTTCATCCCTTTCTCACTCATATGTCCCAGCCTCTGATGCCATAACTGCCCATTCACTCCAGTTGATGCGACTGCGAGTGAACTATACGATCCTGAAGTCACATACAAAGTACCTTCCTTTTCGCCTCGAGATATTACCAAGGCACCTTTTGTGATCTTCCAGGAGTCACTGGTGAATGTCGTCACATAACCGGTATCAGCCAACTGTCCCACTGAGATCAGATTACGTTTCAAACTCGGTACATGTCTGACATCCTTCAATTTCAAGACCGTTCCGTCTTTGATTTACATGAACATCTCCCTTTCTAACAATATTGCACGGCTCATCATCACCCAGGTAGACTCTCCCAAAGTCACCCGACACATAATCACGCAGAACTTCCTTACACGAAGTAGCATGAAACGAAGCACCCGAGTCTATAACCCAAGACTCATTCCTCGCATCAAGAGACAAGATCAACGCCTCTGTGTCGCTCTCCTCAGACAGATTCACTGAATCTTTCTCACCCTGAGAGCTTCCTTCTTGTTCTTGAGCACCCTGCAATCACGTTTCATGTGCCCCTTCTTGCCGTAATGCCAACACCCGTCTTTGTCTTTCGGTCTCTTGGACTTATTCCTTGACTTAGAACGCCCGTGTTTATTGCCTCCTTTGTTCAGTGATCTTCCTCTTCCTTCAACGTTTAGAGCATTCCCTGAATCCCCTGAAACTCCTGATGCCTTCCTTATAGATTCTTCGCTGAGAATTAGACCAGCCACATCATCAAATTTCAGCTTTGTCGATCCTGAAGAATTGCTCACAGCAATCACCAAACCATCCCAACTGTCTGGCAAACTGGATAAGATCAATAATGCCCTGACCTCATCCTCAAAAGCAATGCCAACGGATTTCAACTGGCTCGTGACTGTATTGAACTCGTTTAGATGTTCAGCCACGCTCCCACCATCTGACATCTTCATGTTGAATAGCTGTTTCATAAGATGAACCTTGTTGGATGCTGAGGACTTTTCATACATGGTGGCTAGGGCTTCCATTAATTCTTTTGTCGCTTTTACCTTGGATATATTGAAGGCGACGCTCTTAGACAAAGAGAGTCGGATCGTTCCTAAAGCCTTCCTATCCAGTAAAAACTATTCATCAACTGTTAACTATTCTGGTTTCTTCTCTTTTCCTCCTAGAGGAATATAGAGGTCATTCTGATACAGATAATCCTTCATCTGCATCTTCCAGAAGGCAAAGTTTGAACCATCAAACTTCTCAATTTTAGTTTTCCATCTTCTGTCATCGCTCCCAATAGAACTAAACCAATAGCTCTGATACCAGTTGTTGTGCAGCACGCCAACAACGCAGTGAGCCTAGATTCAATCTAAGGCCTCACCCACAAATGATAGATAGGAAGAAATATAAACTAGAAATAGATCAAAGCAATCCAAAACAAACCACAAGACAAGATATACGTGGAAAAACCCCAAACTAGGGTAAAAAACCACAGATGCAAAATTCCACTATGAAGAGAAACGAAGATTACAAGGCAATATACTAACCTCTCTCTTGGAAGTACAGAGAAAATCCCTTGCCCACACCTTAGAATAATTTCCTAGAATTCACCTTAACCTAGAATAGCCCTAGGGACCCCAATTTATAGTTTTGGCAACTTTCCTTTCCGTATCCTAGTTGCGAAAGGACTTGCGACACGAAATCCGCAAAACTCCTTTCACATCCCAGTTGCGAAAGGACTTGCGACACGAAATCAGCACAACCTCGACTGGTCGTGGGCAGCCCCAGATGTGGCTCCACTTCTCAACACATTTGGTTACGTAGATTGAATGCTTGATCGATCTCCCCCTTTTTGAAATATTCATCCATCAGAGTTGTGTAGGTGACAACATTGGGCTTGATACCTTCCTCACACATTTGGGAGAACAAGGTAGATGCCACATTCATATTCCCATCTTTGCAATGGCCGAGTATCAAGTTATTATATGAAACAATGCTTGGTACCACTCCTTTCAGAACCATCTTATCCCATAAATCGCAAGCTTCCCTCATTCTACCCTCATTACACAACCAATATATGAGGTTGTTATAAGTAAAAACATTGGCTACTCCACATTCAACTGCCTCATCGAACAACTTCAAAGCCACTTCCCACATCTTCTTTCCCAAAACCCCCCGAATCAGCGTATTGAAAGTAAAGACATTCGGCGAAATCCCCATCGCTTTCATCTGCCCATAAAGCTCCAACGCCTTTTCCATATTTCCATTTCTAAAGCAACCTTCAATCAGGACCGCATGGGTAACACCATTGGGAGCAATCCCACTCTCAACCATCTTGGAGAACATGTCCAAAGCACTATCCAAGTCACCTTGAATGCAATAGCCCTTCATCAGACTTGTCGCGACCACCAAATTCAGCAGATATCCACTTCTTATCATCTCATCCTTTAACCTCAACGCCTCTACCATATTCCCCTGCTTCATACAAACTCCAATTACGCTCGTGTATACAGCCTCGGACGGAAACCAACCTGAATCTCTCATCTCTTTCAACAATTCACAAGCTCTCTTTGAATTGGGTTTCTTGCAAACCGCCTGAATCACTGTACTATATGTAACAGCATCGATCTCAGATCCCCGAGACTTTGCTTCTATGAAATACTCCTCGGCTTCCTCAGGCTTCCCTTCTTTCAAACAAGCATGCATAATCACATTGAGAGTAAAAGAATTGCAATCTCTTCCTCTATCTTGCATCTCCATATACAACTCCCGAGCTTCCAGAATCATATCTGATCGCACCAAAGCAGCCAAGAGGATATTTCTAGACCTAATACTGGGGACTACGTCATTTTTCACCATCGCAGTAAAACACTCGATAGCCTCTTTGAGCCGCCCATTCCGCACATAACTATCTAATGTTAATTTGAATAGATAAGGAGTGTTGGAATTGCACCTTCTGGAGACCTCCATCAGGCGATCTACTAGGACGGTTGGACTGGGACCGGAGCTGCCTGAAATCGACCGTTGCAAAAGCCAGCGAACTTTGCTTATTTTCCCCGACTGTATCAGGATCTGGAGCACGGTGCACAGGGAATCGACACCTCGGATGAATCCTCGCTGCTGCTCGGCCCAGTGGAAGTATCTCAGTGCGGATTCGGGATTGTCGCGGTTGTTGAGAAGAACCTCTACTACATGATCTTGAGAGAGGACAAGGTTTGAGGGGCGATGAATTTCTCCTGGAAATACAGTTTCCGATGTGGGTTTTTCTGGAATTACAGTTTCTGAGGTGGGATTCTCTACAAATTTTGTATCTGTAATAGGGGTTTCTGGAAATCCTGTTTCTGAGATGGGTTTATCCGAAAATCCTGATTCTAAGGAGGGTTTCAGTTGAAAGTTTGAATGTTGAGGGGTTTGCTCGCAAGGGTGCGCAGGATAAGGGCGGAAGGTTGAGGTTGAGCAGAGAGCATTGGGATTTTTGCGTAAAAGGAGTAGCCATGGTGAGAACGCTGAAGAAGCTGAGAAACTCATATGGACTCTCAAATCTCTCTCTCTCTCGTGTAAAACCCTGTGCTCTCTTCACTCTCGTGCAAAACCCTGTGAAGGGAATTTTACAACAAGTAGCTAATGATTATAGAATTTACATTCTGGTATGTTTTTTTTTTTCTTTCAAAAATCTATCGATGTAATTGTCATCTTACTACCTTCCGTGGTGGCCATCGTGCGAGCAAATGGGTCAGTGGATTGGCTGGCCCCACAGTGATGTTTATATAAAATTCATCCCAACCATCGACTGTGCCACCCTATGCTTATGCTGAGTGCCTAAAAATTATCTCTATCCGTTATTCTAATGAACTATATGATTGATAATAGTATGTAAGATATTGCTTGCCCTCAAAAATGTTTTCATCGGTATGACCTACATGAATTAATGAATGGGTATGATTTTTGAGTCACATGCCTAAAATTTTGTGTGAAATGACTATAATAGATTTTATATAATTTTGTGTGAAAACTAATGACTATAATAAATCTTAAATAATTATCACAATAGGCTCCATAAAAATTAAGAGTGGACTTCTGTCCCAAGTATTTTTTTGTGTAGCATACCAAATGATAGCTCCACCTGATTAGAATGTGCGGGATTGCCCGGTGTGCCTCTCCTTAGCCCTATATATTATTTCCAATCATATGGTCCACAGGAATCACAAAGAGAGCTAATACTTAAGCACTTGGCTTAGCATGGAGTAATGCCCCCGTATGGTCCTAGTGGGTTTTCCATAGACGTCGTTATATATAGGGCACAACTGAGACACTAACCCATTTGCTAGGTGATTGTCATGGAAGGTAGTAGAATGACAAGTATTTTAATTAGTGAAGTATAACTTTTTGAAAAAGGTACTGGAACATAAATTTCATCATAATTAGACAGCTGTTTGTAAAACCTTTTTGGGGCTACTCCCTTAGGCCTCACATCATAGAGAGAGAAAAATATTAGAGAGCGATTTCCATCTCTCCCTCTCATCCTCTAATCACACGTGTACCAACTAACTTGTGAGCACGTGAGCTCCCAATAATTGGAATAGATTGGGGAGAGACTTCCTTGTTTGGAATATCTCAACAAACAAGATTAAATCAAAACCACTCATTATAAATTTCCTTTTAAAAGATCTGAGATTATAAAAGCTGAGATCCTAATAAATACACCATATACCCTGTTGATGCAAAAATCTGGCTCCCCTCGCCAAGCTCCAAGCACTAGCGCCGAGCTCTATAAGCCTGCACAGGAAGAAAACAAAGGAGACCTTGAGTAGATCAGAAACCCTCCGATGCCAAAGTCAGGCTAGGAATCTGGGTCTAAGTAGTGTAGGCGGGTTTTAGGTGATAGATTTTGCGTACATATTCCTATAGGTGAGTCCCTTATTTATACTAGTTAGTTGGAGTGAACGTGTCCGTTAATCTTGACACGATCTCTGCCATTAGGTGAGAACTGCGAGTGCGCTGATGTCGTCGGTTACTCTATAAACATGGTGCAACGGTTAATGCCATCGTGCGTTGTTGGATTAAGCCCGACTCAACCATAGTATCTCGACTGATCGTCTGGATTCAGATAGAGCAGACGAGCCGAGCACAATTATCCTTGATTGGACCCGGATCACGTCAGATCAATTGTAAACAGATATGCCCCGATTACTTGCAATCGGTTTGGTCTAAATCTTCCGAGCCCATATCTCGCCACGGGTCAAACCTACCTAACTTTGCACTTCTGCCTGATGAAGTATCTGATGCGGCTGCTCGCCTGGTCGAGCTGACCTTGAACTAAGCTCGATTGAACCATCCTAGGATGTGGTTGAGCCGAGCTGGCTTCAATTGAGGTCAGCTCAGAATCTCCCATAACATACCCTTAAACACAATTTTTTTGGCATGTTCCACGGGTGTCTGAGCTTCCCAGAAATCTCTGACAAGCTCCCTGACTGGGAAATACGAGGCCTATTATTCTGGCCATGATTTACAAGCAGGTACAAGTAGGGTAGCGTTATAGTCCATGCCACCATCTCCAAACTCCTTGATTGGCCTCAAAGATGTAAGGTTTATGATTACTACCTTAAGTTACAGTCATAACTTTCGGTTCTGAGCTGTTTATATGCCAACAATTGGTGGCATACATGTATTTATATCTAAAATGTTGAAATTGTGGAAGCTGTATATGATTTAAGGGGTTTTTATTAGAATGTGGGGCCCCGCATGGTGGGCATGTTGGAGGGCATCCAGGCTATTCATTAGGTAGTGCCCACTGTGAACATGGCACATACCAAGAATCGGTCTAGTACACTCGTAGAGCGAGCCACACATGTTCGTTGAATTTGGACTGTTGGAGCTTTTCGTGAATCTAATTTTTCTCGAACAAGTTTGGCCTTCCTGATCAGCAGACCAAAGTTATTTTTGGTCCGGGGCATATTGACAGTGCACCGTACCCAATGCATGGCCTGGATCTCTGACACACGTGCCATCTGACGGTGGGAAGAAGCCAGGGCATGGAAACTGTCATTTGGGGTCATGCAACAATATTTGTTTGTTGAATATCATCACGGCAAGGAAATCAGCATAAAAACACTTCAAAGTCTCTGTATTTTTGCTTTATTTGCAAATGTGTTTCTTGATGATTTAGGAACTTTCTGATTGGTGTATTTCAGTAAAAAATGAAACAAGAAGTAATGGGGTCCAAAAGAGCAACCTCTTTTTTTGTTTCTTTTTTGTTTTACACACGCACCCGCCACACACCTATGCACGTCATAGTGGGATTTCACCACCTATGGGTTTCGAACCCAAGACCTCGTGTTGAAACTCCTTAGAGTCTACCACTCGGGCAAGAACTGGAACCCAAGCAACCTAAACTGCAGATCAGCATTTAAAAAAACTCATCTGAATACTCGGAGAAGTTACCATTGCAGCTATTGAAGTTGAAAGGAAACTTGCTCATAACTTGCATTGTTATATGAAGCCAACTTTTCTTTGATATCTTACAATCTTCTCTCTCTCTCTCTCTCTCTCGGTAACCGGTCCCAACTTTCAGGCTGACAATGGCAAGGGAAGGAAATCAATTGCCAGGCATCAGTCAAGGACAGGCCTATGTAAACCACGAGAGCTCTTGAACAGCATTTTCTCCACACCACGGAAGGTCACCGGAGGTTACGTATCTGATGTTCACTACTACACTGTCTGATTTTTGTTTGTACTGCCATGGATATCAGAGGGCACATGGCTTATAGTAGATGAAGAGCAGATGCAAGGAGAAGGCAAGGCATGAAATCGTAAGCAGCAGATTATGTTGCATGCCTTTAGGAAGTGCTTGAGACAGATGGAGGCGTGCTTTCAATAACATAAGGAGCTCAAATTCTATTAGCTTGAAAGTCAGTTCAACTAGAAGGCTTTTCTGGAAATTACATAGTTTAAAAAAGAAAAAAAAAAAAAAAAAAAGAAGAAGAAGAAGAAGAAGAATGACGGTAAATGCAGTTCATGGTATGAATCATTCAATGAAATAAATAAAAAAGGTAACTAGTTCCATACGCCAGTTGGTTCTTTGCAATGCGTCAGATGTGGATTTGAAGAATCTAAGGTACATTTTGAGGAGCTTCGAAGTAGTCACCCATCAGATAACTAAAGAAATCATCTTAATTGAAATTGCATTAGATGGTCACCAAGTTGAAAGGTTTAGTTTGGAATGGGGTCTGGGAAGGACTACCCACCTAAAGACAGTATTGGGTGATGAATCTCCATGCTGGGAATGGTGTTTTGCAACCCAACTTCTTCAATATTCTTTCTTCATAGTTTTGCATAAATTTGCCTAATCCATCAACAAGTACATTATTTACATTTAGGCATGTCTTTGAATCAGAATCTTCTAAATCACGGATATCTTAGGAATTTTGAATAATTAGTTAAAATAAGAGGCATTCCTGCATAATTAGTTTTTAGAGGAATTTTGAATGTTGAGTGAGAAGAATAGAGTTATCATAGAATGAACAACACTTGTCATTTTGTGTGGTGAAGCATAGTGAAGAAAAAGCGAGGTACTCATTTCTCTGTTTTCTTGTCTTTCTTTCTTTTCTTTTTTTTCTTTCTTTCTTTTCTTTCTTTTTCTTTTTTATTTTCTATTAGAACGAAATGAAGATTGAAACCCTGACATAAATTTAAAGCATTTGGCCTACATTAATCGTTTTGGACAAATTCATTGTGTGGTAGTTTTACTTATGAGAGTTTCTTGTTTCTAGTGCTTCAAACAAAACACTAAGATCCTTGTTCGTGGCAGCAAAAAAAAAGGCCAATTGGGGTGCAGATTTTCACTGGCTTTGAGATAATGTCTGTACATTTGTAAAATCAAGGAGTATTGGTACCTTTCCTCAGAAGCATCAATAATTTCACAGCCTTACTTTTATCTCTTCTCTCCCTCTCATATACATGTGTGTGTGTGTGTGTGTGTAGAAGGTAGGAGTACACCACCTGTAGCTTTGTTGATTTGGCAAAAATACTAGATGTACAAATCATTCAGGCAGGCCTGGCCCATCATATGATTCTCCTATACAGCCAAGCCTAACAAGAAATCTCTACAAAAAAAGGATCCAAAAAAGGATCTAACATGAACTGGGATACCTGGGCCAGCAAGCTTCCCACAGGAAAGCAGATTTTTTTTTTTAACAACGAACAAACAGCCCAGCTCGAACAAAACAGACAAACTCTTTTCCAAGCAGAGCAACATGCCAATGACCCCAAATCTATGGCCTATTCACCTGCTACAGGAACTGCCAATCACCAGAAAGCCAGGCTACACCTTGACCACCAGACCTGCATCATGGGCAGACCAAAACAGGCCACCAACCAGGCACTGCAACCAAACCATCCAGCACAACGAGCAACTGGGCAAATAAATGCCCACAACAGAAAACAGATCCAGATTCCACTCATATTGGACCTGCTACAAGGGATTTTCCATCCGACCGTGACCAAAACCTGGCCCAATTGACTGCCACATCAAGAGAATAAAAACACCTGCACTGCCAGATCATGGCATACCACAAGACCCAAGGAAACTGCAGAGCTGCAACAAAACCAAACCCCCAAGCTCCAGCAATATGAGCAACCAAAACATGCCACCATCTGAAGCAACCTGGCATACAAACCAGCAGAACAGATATACCAGACAACAGCAGCCCACGGAGCAGGGAAAGCAGGGACAGAGACATGCTGAAATGCTGCCACTCCAAGCATCCAAAGCCATCCATCATCAGGCCATAATTCCACCCCATGGCAGCACACTGGAGCTGAAACATAAAGACGCAGAGGAAGCAGCACTGCAGGCCGACTCCAGCAGGACAGCAAACAACTCAACCTAGAGCACAGCCCCAAACTCCATATTTAGATACATTAGTGCCCTAGCCCAAACACACTTGTATGAGAAAAAGGGTCCATTACGGCAATATTCAACATAGAATTGTTAGCCCACCTGATAAGCAGGGCACATTGTGGAGTGTGTAGTAGAGACAACTCTGGTAGATTTTATATATTGGGATTGAATTGCACCTGTTGACAAAACTGCTTTCTGTATCCATTCCGCATTGAATCGCACGTATGCAAGCCTTATGAGCTGCCACATCCATAAATACTTTTTTGCTAGATATAGGAGAATGAAGAAAATACTGTATAGAGAATGGAATGGACTGAATGTACATAACAATCATTCGGTGAACTTCGGAGCAGTCCCTGTTCATCCCAGGCTTTCACACTCTGGAAGCCTCCCATCCCCTGCTGGGTTTTATGAAGCTGAATTTCGATGGCATCTCCTCCGGGTCCACCCATGACATGAAGTAATATTTGAGGCCATTCAGGGTCTCCTGTTGGGCACGTATGACTTGAATACAGCAGAAGCATTAATGCTCCAATGTAGAGTAAGAGTAATTCAAAAATCTCATTCTGTCTAGTAATTCAAAAATCTCATTCCGTCCTTTCCTCCAAGTCATTCAGTGGCGAAGTCTGGGATCTATCCCATGAAATTGTTAGATGTGATGGATGAAATCAAGGCCTAGCCCAAGGAGCTTGAGCCATGCTCTTTGGGTGGCTAATTTGGTTGCAGACTTGCTTGCTAGAGATGCTGTAGCAGCTCCCGCATTTTGTATCCAATGTGTACTCCCATGGTGTAATCATGTTGTATTGGTTTTGTAGCTGTTGGGTTGCGTTGTTCTTTTTTTTTGGTTGTTCAGATCTTAATAAAATCTCTTTGGTATCAATAATATTAAAGAAAAAAAAAAAATGAATCAAGCATCAACCAACTTAATTTAAGGTAACCAAAATACCACATGGTAGGAAATTGGAGTGAAACACTTTCTAAAGAAATCCTGGCGAGTAAAACATTATGCTCTGACACTACTTGATCTTAGCAACATCAGAGCTTAGTTACTAGGGGCAGCAGGGTGTATGAGCAGCAGTTGCAACATCAAGTAAAAAATAAGCTATTTTATCACCTGAGGTGTATTGGGATCACGAGATTCAAATGGAAAAGAATGGCAAGGTGAGCAGATACAACTTGTGTAGAATGTCGAACCTTTAGCAAGTAAACCATAAACTAACCAACACCAGGAATATAGGATCAAATTCACTCTATGATTGGCAAACACTTTCCCCAGTTGGCTGCTTTCACAGAGTGAGAAAAGCCTTCTAGTCAGAGATTTTATCAAACATAAAAAAGGCAATTCTTACTAGAGTGGAGACGAGAAAAAGAAATCCTCACCCATTGATGAGGAATGTTCACAAACAGTTTTGACTTAAAGAGTTCCACTAACATACAACTATCTAGCATCCAATATCATCTTACAAATTTCACAAATTAAGCAATGAGCAATGGGGTAGAATAAAATAGAAAATAGAACTGTGCGTACATCAACTTCACCAATTTAAAAACATGATCCAATCATATCAATCAAGTTACACATGATGGTTGGCTGAGAATGAAATTCAACTCACAAAACCTATATTGCATTTTGACACCTTTGATTCAACCATGACAAAATATCATTCCGAACTATCGCCACATTCTCATCTGTCTCCCCAAACAACAGTGAATGCATCATTCCCTCATAAATCTTTATGCTCTTATCCTCGCTCTTAGCTGCTTCATAAAGAGTCCGACTCACATCCGGATCGGTAACAACATCAGCGCTTCCATGCAATACAATGAATGGAAGGCTCACATCCGAGAGCTTACTATGCAAATAATCTGTGATTCGTAAGAGCTCAAATACGGTACCCAACCTTGGTTTTCCCCCATATCTCCGTGGATTCCTCCCACCGAGAATCTTCTTCTCCGGGACCTTGACGGATTTATCCAAAAGATCGGCGGTTGGGACAATTGGCAAGGTGGGGAAGAATTTCGCGACGAAGGAGAGGATTTCTGGGACGGGCCATCTGGGTCTTACGTTATCGGAGATTTTACACATGGGTGCGACTAGGACGGCACCATTCCACGCGTGGAAGTCCTTGAAATGGATCAAAAGGCAGATGGCCCCACCCATGGATTCTCCATAGAGAAAGCAAGGCAGGCCATTGAACTCAGGCTTCTGCTTGATAGAATTGAAGAAGGAGAGGCAGTCGTCGATAACAAGGCCGACGTCGGGGACGAAGGCCTTGAGGCCTTGGGAAAGTCCATGGCCTTGGAGGTCAAGAGCAAAGGAAGCAAAGCCCATTTGGGCAAGGAAGATGGGGGTTGACTGGAAGGTCCAGCTGATGTCGTTGCCATAGCCATGGACCATGCAGATGATGCCACGTGGAGGGGAGGAGAGGGTTCCCATGATCTAGTGAAGAGGGAAAAACCTCTTGGGGAGGTGTAGAAGGATTTGGAAGCATGAATGCCTTGGGATTTGTAGTACTCCTCTTCAGGGATGTTTCCCCAGAAATGGACTTCTCCATCTTCGTTGGTTTCCATCTTTGTGTTTGTATTGAAGGAGATTTCTCTTTTGTTGACTGCCTGCAACAGTCTTGGTCGATTGTGCTTTTCTTGCAGAGGGAGGATTCTGTGTCGGAACGGCGGCTTAGTCGGGTTGACTCGGTTGATTACACCTGGTGTTCGTGAATCGGGTGAGTTTGTGATGATTGAAACGGCTGAAGCTACTCGCGCAATTGGCAACTCCATCTCTGCGTTTTCGCCCAAAGATAAACGCGTTTGCTCGCTCACGAAAAGTTATATACAGATGGATAAAACAATTAACCATCGGTTTACATAAATATACAACTGAATTATCAACTGGTGCATAGGCATAGCTGGGCCCATTTTATCAACAGCCCAGATATTGCTCACTTGTGTCCCACTGGTACATAAGTGGCTGATCTAACACTATTATTCCATGCTGGTAGGATTGTTTTAGAAATTTAGTTAAATTTACAAGAAAAGATTAAAAAAAAATAAATAACATGCAATTAATTGGTCGTCCAACCATCTTAGAAATTCGTGTTAGTAAATATAAAAGTTATTTCATATCACTTTGGATGGGCCCCACCGTGGTGCTAATGTGAAATCCACTTTACAGTTTCGTCACCCTATGTTGAATATGTGATTAATTTCCATTAAGAACTGTTTGTAAGTGTGATAACAAACATTCAAAATAGCATGTTAAGTGGGTGAAATCCGATTTTCAGATTTCAGGAGCATATGAAGGCATTGTTTGTTAAATATGAAGTCTAAAGCTTGAATATCTGAAGTCTGAAGGCTGAATCTGAAATCTGAAAAATCTTATTTGCTATTTATGATTGAAGTCTGAAAATTAAGTACTGAATTTGAAATGACTGGCTTGTTAACAAACATTTGAAATGTTTGAAAATTGTTAATTTGACATTTTGTCCCCATCTCCTGTTTGGAAATGTTTTACATTATAAAGAAATTATTATTTATTAAATGAAAATAAAATTATTTTATTTAATTCAAATAAATTAAAGTACTTAATAGAAAATTAAAATGTTATTATTATAAAAAACAGAGAAAAAAATTAATGATTTGCATATAAGCAAACATTCAAAATAGCATGTTAAGTGGGTGAAATTTGATTTTTAGATTTCAGGAGCATATTAAGGCATCATTTGTTTAATATGAAGTCTAAAGCTTGAATCTTTGAAATTTGAAGGCTGAATCTGAAATTTGAAGTCAAAAATCTTGTTTGGTAATTATGGTTGAAGTCTGAAAATTAAGTACTGAATTTGAAATAACTTGCTTGTTAACAAACATCTGAAATGTTTGAAAAATGTTAATTTGACATATTTGTCCCTATCTCCGATTTAAAAATGTTTTACATTATAAAGAAATTATTATTTATTAAATGAAAATAAAATTATTCTATTTAATTCAAATAAATTAAAGTACTTAATAGAAGATTAAAATTTTATTATTATAAAAAAACAGATAAAAAAATTAATGATTTATATGTTTAAGTGTGGCGACAATTTCTCCTTGCATATTAGACATTATAGTTTGTTCAAAGTCTCTAAATACTCTTTCCACTTCATCTTCAAAAGAACATTTTCATCATTTTATTGTTGGAAAAATGGATTGGAGATGAATTCTTTTCCGAGGTAGTTATGTAGTGTCATGCATGTAATAATTATATCTCTTTGCGTCGGAAGTAATAAACAAACACGAAACAATCCCATCAATGAATTTTACCTCATGCCTACCCTTGATTTTTGATTGGACCACTATGATTTGTATGTGAGATCTACTCTAACTATTAGATTTGTAATTGCACCCACTATGATTTGTATGTGAGATCTACTCTAACTATTAGATTTGTAATTGCACGTTAAGGTTAGAGTATAAAAATTAGGCCAACCTGTTATTCAGGATAGCCACACTAATCCCTTATTAGGCCCAATAGATGGATGGACCCAAGTGATCATTCAACCTGTCATGTGCTCAGTCCATTTTGCTATTCCCTGCTACTTTTTCTGGGAATTAAAAACCTTACTTAAAGATGTAATATTCTAAAAATTTTCTAAGGTCAATTTATCCATTCATCGGTTAAGCAAGCTAAGCGGTTAATCATAGTGGTCAATAGCTAAATATAATAGCTACCTAAGAAACTAATTACTATAGAAAAGATCAGATACAACAGCCAACCATCAAATTCAGATCACCCGTTAATTCATTTTAGATGTTCATTTGCAGGCAACGAGTCGGGTGGTTATTATCATCTGGTTGGTGATTTCTTCTTCTTCTTCTTCTTCATCTCTCTTTTGACATGGCCAATTCTTTTTGTGACCCTATAGATAAGCCGTGCCACCGCGAGAATCACTTGAAGATTGACCCATGGTGTGGTGTACTCATTCAAGTGGCATGTACTTCAAATCCACAATGATATAGTGGGGCCGGCCAGAGATTAGTCATGTCCCCAAAATGGAACTGGCTAGACAATCTAAACTCTGATTAGATAGACCTTACTTGTTGACTTTGGACTTCTTATTACTTTTGCCATCTCTATTAGACATCCACCAATGGGCCAGTCAGGATCATGCTTTTAGTCGGTGTTATAAAAATCTCCAGGGTCCCACTATTTTGGCAATTCAAATTTAAAGTACATGCCATGCTTCTAGTTGGGAGGCCCCAAAGCACCGTAGCTGTGGTATAATACCCAGTGCCCTATCATTCACCAAAGTATTTCTCCCCCTTTTATTTAGGTTTGAGAGAGAGGGGGGTGGGGGGATTCTTTTCATTTGCTACTTACAAAGTTATTGGATCTATGCTGGGCCATGGGTAGAAAAGTCAGGATACGGTTAGGCCCATTTATTTCTCAGGCCTGAAATCCAGACCCTCATCAGTGGAGGAGGCCTTCACCAAGGATCATGTTAAGTCTCAATGAAAAGGCCTCGTCCAACCTCGTCCAGCCGCTTTATTAACTGAGCCTTGGTCAATGCCCAGGCTGACCCATGGGCCTAAGTTTCAAGACCAAGCTTGTTAATTAGTCAGTTGGGCCTTGAAGCCTAATGGTGCAATTCCAACCGGGATTCTTTTGTTTGTTGGGTCTGTCGAACATTCCAATTCTCATGATCATAGTAACAATAACTTTGGAAGCCATATTAGAAGGGAACAAATAAAAATAAAAGCACTCATGGAATTGATTCAACATTTAAAACTCTGTATATCTCAAAAGATATGTAAAAAATGAAAAAAAAAAAAAATGTTTTTTTTTGGAACAGACAATACTAAACACATCTTTGTAATGGATACATTTTTATTGAATTTTTTTTTTTGGGGGTGATTTAAAAACGAAGATACTGGTCATCACCCCTTCATAGAATTGAGTAGGTGAAAATTTTAGTAAAGACGGATTGATTTATATGGGAATTAGGGGCCAAAGTTTGATATTAGCCCACAATTTTCCATTGCCTATGTATATCGTTGCTTATGTATATAGAATTTTTTAATGATTTTAATTGAAGTTTTAATTATAACCTTTTTTATATATGATATCGACAAGTGTACGTATGCATATTGAGCTTTTTTTTTTTTTTTTTTTTTTGAGTTGTAACTTTATTAAACCTGGACATTTCATTCTTGGAATTTTTGATATCTCCATTTCATTTACCAACAAATTGACCTTTTTAATGATCAAAACCAAATTAAACATGGACATTTTCCTTAACCGTTTTTAGCCGCATGCTATTTTCCTAACTATGTTCATGATGGATTGTCACGAGTATCTTGCTGGTCCTCATCACATCAAACCCATGGATTCTGATGCTTTTCCATGAATGCGCCAGGAGGTGTGACGCGTAGCTCCTGGTCCCATTCACTCTATGCAGCATGCAAGAGGTAGTGGGCCACGCCATTTCGGATGCTAATGTGACTAGTCACCCTTCAAACACGCAATGGACCACTAAAATTAAGCCATGATTATGACCCACTGTATTAGATAAAGAGATAAACATAACATGGATTGCATTTTTCATATGGTATATTAAATTAGTGTTATATAGTTAGTGGTGGTGGGATAAGGGGTGAAATCCACAACACCCATACATGTAAACCCCACGTGGGTGTCATGTTTTCTCACATTGGAACAAGGTCAGCCATGAATATCCAATTAAATAATAATAATACTAAAACTTCTGAACTTAGAAGAATGCTTTGAAACTTGGCCCATGCATCCTTGAACTGTGTGCACAGTTTTTTTTTTTTTTTTTTTTTCCAATTCTGACAAATAGGACCTATGGTTCAGTAATTGCAAGCATTGGTTGATCATGTCCCCCTGTGGATAGACTATGCCTCATTTAGACAGTTGAAAAAAAAGAACAGTGGTCCACCTTCAAGTGGAAAATGAACTATGTGCTTACATCTATGTTATGGAAAGGTGAGTCATGTTTGTATATGGGATATAGTAATATTTTATATAGAGATTTTACTAGCCATTAGTTGATATTTTGATTTCCAAAAAGAAGACAAGATAGAAAATGTGGCCACTATTTTCACCCATCCTGATTGATTTGCATGCTCCCATTTTCTGTTTTTGGAATGAAATGGTACAAAATTGTAGTATAATTATTCACAAAATGGAAAATGGGTTGCGTATGAAAATTAATCAGGGTGGATGTAAATATCACTTCCCTAAGAATTTTGTTATATGATCTCCCAACTGGAAATAAGTTGGAATCCAAGTCATGCTTCAACAACTGAATTTCAATGCTCTTCCATGTCTTTTTTCTAGATTCTTGGACCATAGTCACAACCCACAAGAGTGGTCACATGGAAAACTGTTTTCCACTCTTTGATGACGAAATGCAGTGAAATAGCACCATATTTTATTCTATAGCCGATTCCTCTCCGAGGGGACTGCGCCATGTCATGAAGCTGAATCAAGTTGTGCCATGTGGAAATTCTAGAGCTGCAACCCACCGCCGCATGCGAAGAAATGGGCCATAGTGCCTACAGCATACCATGTGGCACATGTCCCCACCACTTAATTATAATTAAAACATGGTTAATTTTCACATCTTACTCCATTCCGGTTTAAACATAGACAATATTTTGTAAACATAGACCAAAAAAAAAGAAGAAGAAGAAGAAGAAGAAGAATCGTGTCTTTGAACGACTTCCATCGCTCATTTTTCTTCTCACCTCCATCTTTCGAAACACTAGTAAGTAAACACATTAACTGCCCAAAATAAGATCAATGTCATTGTTATTAGTTCCTTCCCTTGTCACTAGAATCCTAATCTGCTTTTGAAATAATCTCCATGTGTTGGGAACCTAGTTGTTATGGATTGGTATTGAAAATTTTACTTTCTTACCTTTTAAATTGGATTTATTATTTTTTAGAGTAGATGGAGTTTGAGAGGGGATGAAGTGTTTGATAGATTCGGCATCTGTACTCATCTTTATTATTATTATTATTTTATTTTTATTTTTCAAAGGCCACATGTCTATCCTACCACATGCAGCCATTGAAAAAAAGAACCAATGAGGTGAATTGGTCTAGATAACAGCTGATAGTGCAAAGACGATAATGTAGACCAAACAAACATTGGATGACAAGTACCAACAATCCTCTGTTTATCTTTGACTGATAAAAAAGAAGCCTGTGCTAAAGATTAATGGTGAGAACGTGTGATTCAACAACGATGATAGATATACAATAGTGGTGGAATCTGGCGGTGATGGATGATCAACAGTTAGATAGAACAATGGTGTAGGATTAATAGTCATATCTAATAATTGAAGATCAGTAGTTAGATCTAGTCTTAATGGATGATCAATTGTAGAATCTAGAAAAGAATGGAAGATCTAGGGTCTGAAAAATGAAAGAGTAACGGTCAAATCAAGTGATAATGGAGGATCGAAGGTAGATGTCAAAAAGACGAAAGATCAAGTGATGGTGGATAATCAACGGTCAAATCTAAGAATAATGGAAGATTTGCTGTCAGTCTTGCGGGAAATGGATGACCAATAGTTGGGTCGTTAACTCATGGAAGGATTAAGGTCAGGCATAGTTATAACGAAAGATCAATGGCAGCAAGTGATATTGGACGAAGATCAATGGTTAGATCTAGTGATAATGGCTAATCAATGGTCAGATCTAGAAATGATAGAGGATCAATGATCAAACCGACGCGGAAGTTCCTGCGTTGGATGCTAAATGGAGTCCACCGTGATGTTTGTTATAAATCCATACCGTCCATCCGTTTTCCGAGATCATTTTAGGATATTCGACCGAAAATGATATGGATTCAACACTCAAGTGGGCCATACGAGAGGGAAAACTGGGGAAATAGTTCTCTACCGGTGAAACCTTTCTGGGCTCCACCTTGATTTTTATATGCCATCCAAATGGTTTATTAGGTCATTCCCACTGGGATGAAGTGAAAACACGAAAACATTAGCATGATAAGAAACTTTCGTGGCCTAAAAAACGTTTCAACGGTGGTGACTGAATCACAACTGTTTCCTCTCGTGCGGCCCATTTGAATTTTTAATCCACGTCATTTTCGTTCGAATGTCCTAAAATGATCTCGGAAAACGAATGGACGGGATGGATTTATCACAAACATCACGGTGGACCTCACTTAGCATCCCAGCGCAGGAACTTCCTGCCAAAAGCATTTCGCAGGAAATCCCCGTCCTGATCAAACCTAGTGCTAGCTCCACGTGTCAAATCTTGGCGCCTATTTGGGAAAAAAAAAAAATCTTCAAAATAAATAGTAATAAAGAGCTAATATCGTAGGCTCCACAATGAGAAACGGATTGGCTACTCCCCCTGCCACCAGCCCCGTGGCTGATGGTCAGTGCTCTGTGGGCCCCACTATGATGTATGTGTTTCATCCATTCCGTCCATACATTTTTAAAGATTATTTTAGAGTTTTACAAAAAAAAAAAAATGAGAGGTATATAAATCTCAGGTGGATCACACCACAGGAAAACAATGGTGATTGGATACCCACCATTAAAATTCTACTAAGGCCCACTGTACTGTTTATTTGACATCCAATCTGTTGATTAGTTCATACAGGACCAGATGAAGGGAAAAAAAACAAATATCAGATTGATCCAAAACTTTCATGGCCCCCAAAAGGTTTTTAATGGTCTACGCTCATTCAACACTGTTTCCTGTAATGTGGTCCGGTTGAGATTGGGATGTACCTCATTTTTGGTCTTATAGCACAAAATTATCTGGAAAAATATATGGACGGCATGGATGAAGCATATACATCATGGTGGGGCCCACAGAGCACCGACCATCAGCCATTGGCTGGTTGCAGGGAGAGTAGCCAACCCGTTTCCTCCACAATGCTAGCTCCACATCCTCAGTCTCTCTTAAATGTGGGTTTTAAACGTTTATATTTGCAAATTTATTCACGGAAGTGGAGTTTTAAATGATTTTTTAGCCCAATAGGCTGGCCTGGCCTGGCCTGTTGGGCTACTGGGCCTGTTCTACATGGTTGGTCAGTTTTACTTTATTGGTCCAGCCTCCGCCAGAATTGCCCAAATAGATGGCTGGCCTCATGATTGAATTTCAGGCCCAATAAATAAGCGGTCAGGGATCGAGCTTCACCTAATTGGGCTTGGTCCCTGCCCACTACCACCTCTCTGTTTCTCCTTGAGAATACCAATGGTCTGTAAACAGTTCATGCATTTGTTATAGATATCAATGGGAGGATTTGCAACGGATATCTCATAGAAATTTTCATTAATGCTACATTTACATCGTTATGTATAGAAGTTCCTGTAGTTGGAAGCTAGATTCTCCGTCCATCAGTTTTGCAATAAAACAACATAATATGATTCTAAAAATAAGGAAGATCTAAAACTCATGTAGGCGATACCATACGAAACATCAGAGATGGAACATCCGCCATTGGAAACTTTGTGGTGGCTACATGAGTTTCGTATCAGGATGATATTTAAGCCTAAAGTTTATCTGAGTAATAATAACCGTATGAACCGTTTGGATTAGCTTATAAACATCATGGTCGCCTAAAAGAAGGTTTCAACGGTGGACGTTTCGGTTCCCACTGTTTCGTGTGGTGTGGTCCACATTAGTTTTTGATCATCCTTATGTTAAGATCCATCACCTATTATTTTCTTGAAAATCTAATGGACGGAGTGGATTTGTGACAAACATCTCTGTGGCTTCCGACTACAGGAATTCCCCCTGCCCCGGGAACATGAAATCTATTCAATGAACCTAAACTTCGAGGTTTTCACACACGTGTACATGGCATACCGTCTACACACAACCACGTGTGCCAGTGTGCGTACACATGCAATATACTACTCCTCCATCAGGTGGTCCAATCAATTATGTAGACGTGTTTGCCCAAAAATCAGGCTGGTCTAGTGATTTGGTGGGCCATGACGTTTGAAACAGTTCCACGGCTTAGAAAAATTTCGCCGTTTGTTTCAGCCATACGTTTATTTCGTAAACCATGTCACACCTAACTAGTGGACCAACCTGATTCTTGTATCAGTTCATCTACTACATAATGGGAAAGTAATCCCTTGATGGATGGATGGATTGGATCTCTTTCACATGTGATATGCCCGCACATGTGGTAGCGGACGCGGATTGCCTTCAACCTTACACTCGCGTGCGGTCTAATAAAAGCTCCAGCGAAGGTACATGAATGACAGTGTACCGTGAATAGGAATTCTCTAGCTACTGTAATTTCAACAACCAACAATATACATGGAGACTCCACTCAGCAGCCATAACCATGCAATAAAAGGCTCCACATTCATCCTGCCTAAAATCCATGTCAGATGCCACACAGTTGCCATCCCAATAAATATAGGTAGGCCTATTTCACATACTATCATTTTATTATATATACCTTTTCTAAAATCATGGTCTTTTGTCATTATGTAGTGTATTCATGCTCTTAGGCCTATATATATCATAGGCTGTTCTAAGGTCCGTATCCTAGTGTTATTGGAACTTGTCAAGGGCTGTTGAATAACAAGGTCGTTTTTTGAGGTCCTTAGAACGAATGGGTATGATGAAGGTTTTGGGTTTCCTATGTAAGATGGGATGCTTGGTGTGGGCCATTGGACTCTTTGGGGTGGAGCCTGTCTTGGGTGTGAGGAATGGGCAGTGGTCACAGAAGAGGGTGGTGGGTTACTTGGAGAGTGAAGGGGATGTTGTGACTGACTTGCCTGGCCAGCCTATCGTGGGTTTCAAGCACTATGCGGGATACGTGACGGTGGACGAGAAGAACGGTCGAGCACTCTTTTACTGGTTCTTCGAGGCGATGGCCCACCCCGAGGAGAAACCTCTGGTGCTATGGCTCAATGGAGGTAAGGACATTATTTAAAGCTATACTTTCCATTGCTTGTGTGAATGGTCGATGTGACATGTGTCACAGGGCATTGCGTCGACCTATCGTGAGACATGTCACATGGTTTTTGTTACATGTTCCCTGCCCATCTGACATTGACCATTAGCGCTAGTGTTTATATAATAGGCCGCATGATGCGCTTCATGGGCCATGCAATTCATGTGACGTTCTGGCCCATGCGTTGACTGTTTAAAAGTCATCGTACGAGGGCTTGAATATGGTAGAGCTATCTCTCCACCATACATTGGTGTGGTCTTTAAACCATTTGCCTTGCTAATGGCCGTTCGGGATTTAAACACATACATGCCACGTGTACGGGCACGGATTGGGTACTATCCCGGGCTACCATGATGTATATGTTTTATCCACGTTGTCTATCCATTACTACGGATCATTTAGGGCTCCAGCTCAAAAATGAGAGAGATAGATGGCTCAAGTGGACCATACTGTAGGAAGTAGTAGGAATTGAATTCCTAGGGTTGAAATTTTCCTGGGTTAGCTGAGATGTTTATTTGCCATTCAACCCCTTCATAAGGTCACATTAACATATAAAAGGAAAACATAATTATCAGCTTGATCTAAAACTCCTGTAAACCCTCGGAAGTTTTCTGCTTCTTATGATGGTATGGTCCGCTTGAGCCTTCAATCTAATTCCTTTTTTGAGCTCATGCCATAAAATGATTTATAGAAATAGATGGAAGAAAATAATAAAACATATACATCACATGGTGGAGTAGTGTCCAATCGGTGCCTGTCGAAAGATGGCTCCACCGTATTCCGGCCCTACCACGCCATATGATCTAAACCAGATGCCTCTCGATCTCTCACTGGATGAGTGGCTGCAGATGCATGTATTTGATAATGATGCGCCTATCGCTGACGCCTGGCAGTCAGGTTTGATGGTGTGCTCAAAATAGTTATCGCTTTTTCTTTTTCTTTTTTTTTTCTCTAACGTTAGATGATTTTAAGAGCGATGCTATGCCCACACGCATGCACGATTCAGCTACTGAACACATTTATGCTATCCTGGCAAACGTGTTCAAAATCTAAGCCATCCATCAGGTAGACCTCACAATTTATATGTTACTTCACAAAGATAAAGGTGTTACGCTCAGTAGGTGTGCCATCACGTTAGAAATAAGTAGATGTGTTAGAAAATTTTTTGCAAACTTTGTTACAACCATACACTTGTTGAGTTAATTTTGGCCCAGCCGACTAGTGGACCGACCTGATTCTTAGGGTAGGGAAAATACATAGAAGCATCTTCCTCATTAATGGCTTGGATTTATTTTTGCCGGCACATTTGTTGGCGTGTGCATTAGTCGAGTTGTACACGCGTCTGGGCTTAGCAAAGCTCCAATTTTCATGGAAGTGAATTTGTCCGGTGACCCGGGATGATCCACGGTGGCATGCGCTTTGGGGGCCACCATGATGTATGCATTTTATCTACTACACCGTACATCCGTTTTTCCATATCATTTTATAGCATGATAGAAAAAATGAAGCATATCCATATAGATCAAGTGGAACGCACCATGGGAAATAGTGGGATTAAACACCCACCGTTAAACATATTCTTAGGTTACAGAAGCTTTTTTTTTATCAAGCTGAGGTTTGTGTTTTCCTTTATCATGGTCTTTTTTGACCTTATGAATAGGGTGGTTGAAAAATAAACATCACGGTTAGGCTTTCGAAAGGTTTCAATGGTGGGTGGCATTAACCCGTGTTTCCAGTGATGTGGTCCAATTGGTCTTTGGATATGATTCATTTTTGGACTTATGCTCTAAAATGAACTGACAAAAGGAATGGACGGCGTGGATACAAAACGAATGAGTTACAGTCGGCCCACAGGATATCCAGTTAATCCGCTTTCGATTTTAAGTGTGGATTAAATATCAACCATTTGGCCAAATATGACTTGTTCTTTTCCTTAACTTCGTACCATAGTTGTGGGACGCTGATTTCGCAAGGATGCTGGTTGGGGCCCACAGAAATGTTTGTTAGAAATCCACACCGTCCATCTGTTTTGGGAGATTATTTGATGTATCAAAAACTCAAGTGATTTTGATCCACTTGAGCTTTTTTTAAGATATCCACACCGTTCCGGATTGCATCCTTTAAAGGCCAGCCTAATCAAACAAGGCTGATCAGATGACTCTGACTATCATCATTTCTAAATGAACTTAAGAACACTGAAGAAGAATTTTCATCGTATAATATTCAATTAAAAATTGAAGGTACGAATCGTCATTGAGGTGTGATTTTGGGATGATATCTTACTTGTAGAAGTAATTAAGAATATGGATGGTTCATGTGGGACCCAATGGAGTAACACATAGCTGTGATCTTGGTTGGGCCTTCTATTTCTGTGGTGAGAGAACATTTTCCTGGACATACTCATCATCCTGGGTATGACGCTTGATACGCAGGCACCCAGAAATTATTGACGTGGCATCTGTTGACTCAAATAAACAGATTAGATCGTGTGCGTAACCCACTGTCGCCTGGTCAAAATCCGAAGATTGGTTGGTTGAACAATCCTAACCACCCATTTGTGGACAATTGTTTTTGGAAATAGGACGTTGGATTTTTATTTTTTTAAAACCGTCCAATAAATGTCCACCAATCTGATAGATTGGTAGCTAGTTAATCAAATGATAAGCTTAATTTTTTGGTTTATGTTACATCTACACGGGTACCATAATTTGGACGGTTTAGTTTGACTGCTTACATTCTACGTGTAATTCTAAGTGCCTGTGTATTATCCATCACACCTTGCCAGTGTATTAAAATTTCTCTCTTTTTAGACACGTCATGACTAGGTCTGTCAACGGGCCAGGGTTAGGCTAGGCCTTGGCCCGGATTTTGTACTATTTTGGGCTGGGCCAGTGGGCCAGCCCTATTCAAACTTTTGACTTTTCAGGCCGGAGCCTGACCCAGTGACACCCTAGTCATGACAATATCACATGCGCAGAATTCCCTCAAAGGTCAAGTACCAGCTCCTACCATGCCTTCACCTCAAAGGTCAAGTACCAGCTCCTAAACTGTTGAGACTGTAGCCGTCAAATGTGTAGGCATTCTTCTCAGGTAGACCACACCATGGTAGACAAGGGTATAATGACATCTACTGTTAAAAGTAAAATTTTAGGCAGGACAATTAACTACTTGCTCTAAAACCCCTCGTAGGCTCGTGGGCCCCAAATCACATGGGCCACTCAGTCTGAATGTGTCTCCACATCCCATGGGCTACCTCACTCGAGCCCGGTGTGAAATGCCCCTGCATTACATTGTTACCAAAAGTTTAAATATTCCAATCTTAAAGTATTTTGAAACAATGCCCGTAAACTTTGTGTCTCCTCAAATCAATGGTTTGGATCAGCAAATATAACCCCAAATCCAATGGCCATAGTCCCAAGCATCCAAAATGACACCAAGCAAGACATTTTATGGCAAACGTCTTCTTCTGGTGTAGTTTAAGACTTAACTTAAAACCCTTTTCATATCCCTTTGTATTGCATGATTTAGTGGTGTTCAATGACTAATTGCAGTTAATTTTTCCTGCCAGAAATTATACACGGTGGAGACATAGGAATATCCTGTTTTGGTCCTTTTTCCTACTGAATGAAAATAGTATTCAAAACATCATTTTCTTGGTGTCCCTTTCAATGCCTTACTGTGTGTTTGGTTGCACCAGATTTTATTAAACGTCATAAAATTCAACACCAAACTCATGAGATATTTGGTGCAAACAAATGCACCCTTAGACACAATTTTGATACAGTACAATACAACGTATATGTTTCTCCTAAGTTCATCAGTTCTTTAATTTTTCTCTGAAAAGAATAAAATGAAAAATAAAAATAAAAATTAAGCTTTATTTAATATGTATAGTAAAAATTTTCCTCCTCATGTGAATTTAAAGACTCTAAAATGGTCAAACCTAATGACCTAATATTTTCGTGATGCTAATGGAATTTGTTGGTATAAATATTCATAAGACATGGATCGTTTAATCTTACCAATAAATTCCTGATATGATATGGAAAATGGAATTTGTCCCTTTATGAATATTGGAGGAGAATGTGAAGTTGTTTTTGTATTGCAGGTCCTGGTTGTTCTTCAGTGGGCTATGGAGCAACACAAGAGATTGGTCCTTTCATCATTGATTCAGATGGAGGGCTTAAATTCAATCCTTACTCATGGAACAAAGGTCTTGAAATATATTCATATCATACATGCCCCCATACACATATATACACATCTAAACATGCATGCATTCTTACATATGCATATAGTAGGGAAAATGGTATATAAATTTTCATGATATGCTGCAGAGGCCAACATGTTGTTCCTGGAGTCTCCCGTGGGAGTGGGCTTTTCCTACTCAAACACAACAAGCGATTACAGTATTCTTGGAGATGACTTCACAGGTATGTTTGCATGACATGCATTTACATCAGGTTAACATTGTCTGCAGTTTGTAACTCTTGCACTGTACACTTTGATTGTGTTTGCATCTTTAGTTGTGAAGGCCATGGAAGATGTTTCTAATCCCCTTTGAAAACCTATCCACAGGTTTAAAAATGACCTTCTTATGTGTGTATGTCTGTGTTTGTAAGCTATGCTTGTGCCAACATACACAATATGCTTGATTATATCAGAGTATGCCATATCTGCGATCAGCTTTGCAAATCCACCTCCATATGCAACCAAACATGGCATGTGTACAGGGCGTCCAAGTGGTTACTCAGGTGGGCCCCATCATGTAGATGACCTGGGCCCATAATCAGGCCAGTCTAGCCATTAGGTGAGCCACCAGTACACACTGAATGTGGACAGGAAATGATTTTTTTTTTTTTTTTTTTGAGCCATTATTTGGTGCATGCGCCACCTGACCAATGAGTCAACCAGCCTGATTTTAGGGCTCGGCCATCTGGTGGGAGAGCCCTCCTGATACATGGCCTGGATGTCCCACACAAGTACCACGTTGGCAGGTGGAAACAGGTTTGTCCTCTCCATGTGATGTCCTTCAAGATTTTTTGCCTATTTCTAGCTTAATGAGGGTATTATGAAGTTTTAATAACCTGCATTGGTTTGTATGGCACCGTTCTATGAACAGCGAACGAGTCATACACTTTCCTGCGCAAGTGGTTCGCTAAGTTCCCGTCGTACAGAAAGCAAAATTTCTATATTGCTGGCGAGAGCTACGCTGGTAATTTTCCACCTTTGACAGCCTTCTCTGAATCCATGTTAATGGAGAGGTGCTTAATCAGGATTAATATTTTGTGGGATGTGACATGTATAAACACAGGAAAATATGTTCCAGAGCTAGCTGAGCTTATATATGACAGGAACAGGGACCCCTCTCTATACATCGATCTCAAGGGTTTCTTGGTATGATCGTTTCTATCCCCTTTCTACTTCCATATGTTTGCTCTATCAGTTATTGCCTAGGGTGTGTTTGGTTGCACCATATTTCATGGAATATCATGACAAGTTGACTAAATTAGACTGATTAATCATGAAACTTGATGATATTTGGTGCAACCAATCGCACCCTTAGATTCCGGTGACAATGTGACAGCTGCTTTATGCTGACTATTCATTAATGGGACTGAATTAGATGGGCCCATGCATTGCCCTTTTGTTAATCATTTCTAAAAACAGACGGGTCGACCCAAAACTCTGACAAGCGGTCATAGACCAGTTCTTGGTTGGGGCTTCAATAGAAGTAGTCCCAACTTCAGGTTCAGGCCCAATAAAGGCCTAAAAATCAGGTAGAATAATTCCCCATCTCAAATAGACCCAGGCATTGTTAAGGGTGAGTTTGGTTGAATCAAATTTCATGAAATTTCACACAAAGTACTTGTCATTATCACCACTAAAATTTCATGTTAATTCAGTTGGGCAATCCGGAAACATCGGATGGTCATGACTGGCAAGGTCTGGTGGACTATGCATGGAGCCATGCTGTTGTGTCGGACGAAACTCACCAAATCATAAAAAGATCGTGCGACTTCCACAGCAACAATACATGGGACAATGAGGATTGCACTAATGCCGTGGACGAGGTCCTTAATCAGTATAAACATATTGATATCTATAGCCTCTATACATCGGTGTGCACACCCAATTCAACCAGTTCGGATGATGAAAGAATGCAAATAATGTACAGGTCCTCATCTAAGATGGTAAGTGATGAGCCATTTGAGTTTGGTTTTCTTGTCATTTGTTAAGAATTAAGGTGATTTTCAGCTGTGTATGGAA
Source organism: Magnolia officinalis (assembly GCA_021015155.1). NCBI lineage: Eukaryota > Viridiplantae > Streptophyta > Magnoliopsida > Magnoliales > Magnoliaceae > Magnolia > Magnolia officinalis. Next base: position 8,991 of record JAJHSJ010000373.1, on the reverse strand, counting down.
TAAAGGGGCTAGACTACAATGTGGGTGTTTTCCACTGTTCCTTCTTCAGATGGTGATTGCTCATCCACCTCAATCCAGACTGTCCAGTGTTTGGCAATTGTGGATGAAGAGCATAGCCCAAAACTCGCATTCAGTGGGAAGATGATCTTAACAGTTTGAAATACACCATTGAATTCCAACTGTGGAGAATTTCCATTTAACCATTCCACCCACACTGGAGCACATGATATGGACATGCTAGATGTGTATGTGATACTATGGTGGATGTTTCATCATGCTTAAGGAATGGTGGGAAAACACCCTGAGATTTAGTCCATAAAGTATCTGGTGATGATGATGTTGATGTTGATGATCAGATGCCAAGGGTCATGGGCGGTTATGATCCGTGCCTCGACAACTATGCGAAAGTTTTCTACAACAAACCTGAGGTTCAGAAGGCCCTCCATGTTTCTGATGGCCACCTTCTAAAGAACTGGAGCATCTGCAAGTAATGCATAATACTCTCTCCCTTACCTTCTAAAGAAAATTGTTGTGGATTTTTTAAAATTTAGGGATATTTATGTAATTTGATCACCCAATAGAGAGTTAAGTTAATAGAAGTTCTTTATAACTGTGAGTGCAGCAATGAAATATTTAAAGGATGGAAAGATTCCAAGGCTTCGGTTCTTCCCATATACAAGAAGCTTATTGCAGCTGGGCTTAGAATATGGGTCTACAGGTACATGACAGTATACACACTCCTCCCTCTACATGCAGCCACACGTGCCAACATGAAATGTGTGTCTGTAACACTCACATGGGCACCACCATGTAGCTTTTTTGAATCTGGGCCATTGTAGTTCATTCATTTTTTGGAGAGATTCTTATGAATGGACTGTCCTGTTTTTACGGCCGAGTCATCTACATGGTGTGGCTATGGCACAGATGTTTGAGCAGGTTTAGGAAAGCACAATTTGATTTTTCTATGCATTGTAATATAGAAAGTTACTGATTTATGTTGGGTTTTTGGGTCAGTGGGGATACAGACGGGAGAGTTCCAGTCTTGTCTACTAGATATAGTTGAGTGAGTTGGGACTCCCTATAACTCGCTCATGGAGGTACTGGTATCACCAGCAACAGGTAATCTTCAGTATGCCAATTTACCAATTTAACCTTCATTATCCATATATTTATCCTATTATCCATCCCCCTGTGTATGCAGAGGGTGTGAGATATAAAGACATGCATTTGTACATCATACATAGATTTATACATACATACCATGTAAATATAAGACATGCATGCAACAATGTACACGTGTGTATTTGATGACTGTGGGACTAAATGGATGCAGGTGAGTGGATGGTTACAGGAGTATGATGGGCTCACTTTTGCAACATTTAGAGGAGCTGGCCATGCCGTCCCTATTTTTAAACCAAGCGAGTCTTTGGCTTTCTTTACGTCTTTTCTCGCCGGGCTTATTCCACCGTTGGAACGATGAATCAACTGCTCCGATTGCTTCTCTCAATCTGCCATTGATTTTGAGCCAAATTACTATGTCGTCAAGATGAGAGAGAGAGAGAGAGAGAGAGAGAGAGAGAGAGAGAGATGTTATTTCAGAGGAACTATATAAAATATAAAAGAAAATGTAATGCATGTAAGCTCAATGCATCTTCTCAATAGTAAAAATATTTCACCGAATTATCATGGTTTGGGAAATGCAATATTGCAAGTAGCACGTGCCACTCTAAGAGTACTGTACAATTGTGCTGGATTGATGTAGAGCGGGTCGCGAATAGTTACATGGCCAAGATGGATCAGAAAAGGCCCGGTCGACGACAGAAGTGATCCAGGCCATGGACCTTAAATCAGGCGTATCTCGCAATCCGGAATGAGTTATCTGACGTAAAATATATGATTTTGGGGTAGAACGAGCTACTTTAGCCAACCAACCCAGCTACGCCTGGTTGCGACGCCCGTAATTACAAAAAACCCCTGGATTGACGGTTGTTTCCCTGTTTTAATTTCAATTTACTATAAATAGTAAGTTTTTGTTTGATTATAACTCTTCATCCGTTGGGCTTTAGGAGTTGCGCCCAACGTGGACACTTATATTTTTGGCCGAAAACTTTGCGCACTAGTAGACATCACGACTGTCTAAAAATAGTAAGTTTACTATTTATAGTAAGTCACGAATTCTAGGAGTTGTAGTTGTAGTTTGATTCTGATTTCTTTCCCATTGCTTGGCACCCCTATTTAAAGGACTGTGAACTCGTTTTTATGATTTAATTAATCAGTTTCGACTTTATTAGAAATTATTTCTGTTTTCTGCTTTCTTTCCTCGTGGATTCGAGAAGTCTCTGTGAGGAGTCCAGAGAAGCTCCTAATTTCGGAGTATTTATCCTCATCACGTTCATCCTTCGTCCATTGGTATCAGAGTGCGGATTCCCCTCGGGCCGATGGCAAACAACGAAGGTATATGAATCAAAATCCTGTGGACAGTGATCCAAGGATTCGTTATCTTTCGGAAAGAATGTAAGCTTTCCACTAGGAGAGTCAGTTGACCATGCAAGGGTTGTAGGTAACGCTCGACCATCTTGCGGATGCGCTACTTCCGCCCCGAGCCCTAAGCGGTGCTCCACCACCTATGGTGGCTCCACCACCCATGGTTGTTGTACGACACAACCCCGATTTCCGTAGAGCACTACCAGTGGCAAATCGTGGGGCTACACTAGATTATTCAGGTTCTAGCGACGAAGACCTTAATGAGGGTTTTGCCCGACGACCAATCCATGGAGACGATCATCTAGATCGTGCTGAAAGAGACTACCGAGGTAAGGCTGAACTTCCTACTTTTAATGGTTTATTACGTATAGAAGATTTTCTCGATTGGCTAGCCGAAGTAGAGAGATATTTTGATTATATGGACGTGCCAGATCATAAAAGGGTAAAATTGGTAACGTTTAAATTAAAATCTGGTGTTTCTGCATGGTGGGAACAATTACAACTCTCACGAGCCCGTCAGAACAAGGCGCCTATCATCATGGCCATGACGTCTCACGATAACGATCATAATGCTCAGGAATTAAGGAGATCTGATTAATAGACAAGAATAAGAACGAACCTCACAGATTACACCAGAAGAATTCCGCAGTGATATGAGCAGATACTATTCCAGCAATATCAAAATTCGACAAGAAATCGAACCGTCACAGATTACACAGAAAATTCCAGCGGTTGGCTACACGAAATGATCTGTCAGAATCTGAGTAACAGAAAGTGGCATGATTTATAGGTGGGTTACGACCGACAATTCAGGACCGAGTTCAGATGTACCCAGTCGGGACCGTGGATGAAGCAGTTCAATTGGCGGGTAGGGCAGAAACACAAGTGCAAGAGCTCCTGCTCGTCATATCCTTCAACTCGACCCCCCATGACGGGTCCCACGCAGGATCCAGTGCTGGCACGAGGAAAAGATCCAGTAGGAGAACGTTCTCAACTTCCTACAACCGCAAACCGTGATACAGGGAGTGGCTCATCCAGACCTCAACGTACAACACCTACAACAGTGGGCCCGAGTAGGGTTCCAAATCCTTATGCTCGGCCAAGGTCGAACAATTGTTACCGATGTGGCCAGCCAGGACACTTATCAAACACTTGCCCTCAACATCCCGCAGCACACTTGACAATAAACAAAGGGGGCACTAAAGATGAGGCCGCAAAAGAAGACCATGGCTTTGATGAACATGAACAAACCACTGAAGAAATAACCGACGGAGATGAAGTGACGGGCGAGGATCGTGACGAATTTCTAGTTGTGAGGCGATTACTTTATACCCCACGAAAGGAATTACATCTACAGTGACACAATATATTTCGTACTCGGTGCACTGTCAACGAAAAGGTCTGTGATGTGATCATAGACAGCGGTAGTAGCGAGAACATCGTCTCAAGAGTGATGGTGAATAAGTTGCGGCTACCAACGACGAAACATCCTTCCATGTACTCAATTGGCTGGATAAAAAAAGGTGAATGAGACCAAGATAACTAAACAATGCACTATCTCGTTTTCAATTGGCAAAAATTATAAGGATCAAATACTTTGTGACGTGGTTGACATGGAAGCTTGTCATATGCTACTCGGTAGACTCTGGCAGTCGGACCGTGATGCGACCCATCGGGGACGAGATAATGTCTACATATTCGTCAAGGATAGTCGAAAAATAATCCTTGCCCCTATGGCACCAGAGAACTACCCTAAAGCTTCTAAAGTGGGGGGGAGTTCCCTCTTGACCATTCGGGATTTCATGGAGGAATCCAAGGAAACCGGCGAGGTATACGCCGTAGTAGTGAAGAGCAAGGAAGAGGAACCCTCAAACATCCCTCCAAGCTTAAGGCTGTTGCTAAACGAATTCAAAGAAGTCTGGCCTGAGGATTTACCTGATGGATTGCCCCCCATGAGGGACATCCAACATTACATAGACCTCGTCCCTGGGGCTAGCCTGCCCAACCGCCCTCATTATCGGATGAGTCCGAAGGAGTGTGAGATACTTCAGGGGCAAGTGGAGGAATTGATCCGTAAGGGTCTCTTGAGAGAGAGCATGAGCCCATGTGCCGTACCAGCATTATTAACGCCAAAAAAAGATGGAAGCTGGCGCATGTGTGTCGACAGCCGGGCAATCAACAAAATCACCATCAAATATCGGTTCCCAATACCACGGTTGGACGACATGCTCGATATGCTTAAATGGGCGAAGGTGTTCTCTAAACTTGATCTAAGGAGCGGGTACCATCAGATTCGTATCCGACCCGAGTGATGAGTGGAAAACGGCATTCAAGACCAAGGAAGGGTTGTATGAGTTGCTGGTCATGCCCTTCGGCCTATCGAACGCACCAATTACTTTTATGCGTTTGATGAATCAAGTTCTAAAACCATCACTGGCCGATTTGTGGTAGTATATTTTGATGACATATTGATATATAGCTAGAATAAGGCGGAGCACAGGAAACATCTCAGGCAGGTGCTGCAGGTTCTACAAATTAACAAGTTGTACCTCAACTTGAAGAAGTATAGTTTTTTAATTGACAGCCTATGTTTTTACGATTTATTGTAACGTCCACATGCATTTGTGTGGACGATGAAAAGGTGCGAGCTATTAGGGAATGGCCGATCCCGACAAACATTCATGAGGTTAGGAGTTTTCACGGGTTGACGACTTTCTATCGTCGATTTGTGCGAGATTTTAGCACCATAGTCGCGCCCATAACAGATTGCATGAAAAAGGAACCGTTCCAGTGGACCGATAAAGCTGACAAGAGCTTTCATGATATCAAGCATCGTTTATCTACAACACCGGTCTTAGTGCTTCCTAATTTCGACAAATTGTTTGAGGTTGAGTGTGACGCTTCATACATCGGAATTGAAGGAGTATTATCACAGAAAGGCAGGCCGTAGGTAACCTTCTACAGCGAGAAGCTCAGCAAAGCCCGAAAGAAGTGGTCGACTTATGAGCTTGAGTTGTACGCAGTTGTTCAGGCGCTGCGACATTGACGACATTATCAGATTCAAAGAGAGTTTGTTCTGTACACTGACCATCAAACATTAAAGTTTATTAATAGTCAGACTAACGTGAATCGTGTGCATGCTAGATGGGTTGCGTTTTTAAAGGAATTCACGTTCGTTCTAAAGCACAAGTCAGGGAAGCAGAACAAGGTGGCTGATGCACTTAGCCGTCGTACATCATTACTTGTTACAATGAGCAACGAGGTGGTCGGCTTCGACTGTCTCAAGGAGTTGTATGCCGAGGATGAAGACTTTAAAGATTCTTAGATGAAGTGCCAAAAAGGTCACCCCAGCGACCTTCATATACAGACGATTTTCTCTTCAAAGGGAATCGATTGTGCATCCCCCAAAGTTCCCTGAGGGAGCAGATTATTTAGGAGCTACATGGAGGTAGCCTCGGTGGACACCTTGGGCGAGACAAGACTCGAGCTCTTGTGGAAGAGCGGTATTACTGGCCGCAATTAGTACGTGATGTGGGAAAAGTTGTATAACGTTGTCATGTTTGTCAGACCACCAAGGACAATCTCAGAATATGGGCCTCTACACCCCGTTACCTGTGCCTGACGGTCCTTGGGAGGATTTATCAATGGACTTCGTGCTTGGTCTGTCACGAACACAACGCGGCATGGATTCGGTGTTCATGATAGTAGATCGTTTCTCCAAGATGGCGCACTTTATTCAATGCAAGAAGACTCTCGATGCAACACACGTGGCAAATCTATTCTTCAGAGAAATTGTGCGGCTACACGGGGTTCCCAAGACTATTACTTCTGACCATGACACGAAGTTCATAAGCCACTTTTGGCGGACTTTGTGGACTCGATTCGATACACGACTTCAGTTCAGCAGCGCCTACCACCCACAAACTGACGGTCAAACTGAGGTTGTGAATCGCACGTTGGGAAACCTCCTTTGATGTATTTTAGGAGAAAAACCGAAGCAGTGAGATTTGGCTTTGTCTCAAGCGAAGTTTGCATTCAACAACATGGTGAACCGCTCGACAGGAAAATTCTCGTTCTAGGTTATTTACGGATGAGTACCTCGCCACACACTAGACTTGGTCCCTCTACCCAAGCTCCCAGGCATGAGCATTGCAGCAGAACATATGGCAGACAAGATCATGAGCATTCATGCGGAGGTACAAAAAGTTACATACCTCGAACGAGAAGTATAAGGAGCAAGCGGACAAGCATCGACGACGAAAAGTGTTCAAGGTGGGCGACCAAGTAATGGTCCATATGCATAAAGAAAGATTTTCTACCGGAACGTATAACAAGTTGAAGAATAAAAAGATTGGACCAGTACCAATAATTCGAAAGATCAATGACAGCGCCTATGTTGTTGATCTTTCAGATGACATGGCGATCTCACGGATTTTCAATGTCGCGGACTTGACCGAGTATCATGAACCAGAGCATGACGAGAACTCAAGGACGAGTTCTTTTGAAGTGGAGGAAACTGATGTAGAGCGGGTCGCGAATAGTTACATGGCCAAGATGGATCAGAAAAGGCCGGTCGACGACAGAAGTGATCCAGACCATTGGACCTTAAATCAGGCGTATCTCACAATCCAGAATGAGTTATCTGACGTAAAATATGATGGGGATTTGGGGTAGAACGAGCTACTTTAGCCAACCAACCCAGCTACGCCTGGTTGCGACGCCCAGAATTGCGAAAAACCCCTGGATTGACGGTCGTTTCCCTGTTTTAATTTCAATTTTACTATAAATAGTAAGTTTTAGTTTGATTATAACTCTTCATCCGTTGGGCTTTAGGAGTTGGGCCCAACGTGGACACTTACTATTTTTGGCTGAAAACCTTGCGCACTAGTAGACATCACGATCGTCTAAAAATAGTAAGTTTACTATTTATAGTAAGTCGCAAATTCTAGGAGTTGTAGTTGTAGTTTGATTCTGATTTCTTTCCCATTGCTTGGCACCCCTATTTAAAGGGCTGTGAACTCGTTTTTATGATTTAATTAATCAGTTTTGAATTTATTAGAAATTATTTCTGTTTTTGGCTTTCTTTCTCGTGGATTCGAGAAGTCTCTTCGAGGAGTCCAGAGAAGCTCCATGAATTCGGAGTATTTATCCTCATCACATTCATCCCAGCGTCATGGATGCTTCATCATCAAGGGACCGAAATTCTTACAATATCTATTGAAAGCAGCTGTGTGTCACATCTCCGTCCATCAGGTGCCTAATTTGATGTTAGGAACTGTGGGCCACACCACTAGGAATGATGGGGAGGAGATACTAGAAGAAATTATTTGTGGTTTATGTGATATAGATGCGCATTTCAAATGCGGAAATAAATTTTACAAATTGCGAATCACTCAATATGGAAATTGAATAAGTTCCATTCCCGCCTTCCATTGGACGCAGATTGCGTCCTACCCCAGCCCAAACGGTAATCCGTCCCAGCAGGGCTTTGTGGGGCCCACCTTGACGTAAGTGTTTTATCCACTCTGTTTATTGTTTTCGTCAGATCATTTTAAAATATTATCAAAAACATAAGACATGTCCAAGGCATAAGGGAACCATGAAGTGGGGATTGAACGTCCACCATTAAAAACTTCTTGGGAGCTGGAGAAGTTTCGGATCAAGCTGATATTTGTGTTTACATTTCATCCGCATCTACATGACCTTATAAATACGTTCGATGGTAAAAAAAAACCCGTCACGGTTGCCCTTAGAAAGGTTTCAACGGTGGGTGTCATTATCGCTGCGGCTTCCTTTGGTGTGGTACACTGGAGCTGTGGACCTGCCTCATTTTTAGGAACAAACCCTAAAATGATATGAGAAAAGTGATGAACGGCGTGGATAAAACACTTACATCACAGTGGGACCCACAGAGCCCTGGGGTAGGACGCAATCCGCGTGCCCTTCCATTTGGCAGACGTTAAAGGTGATTAGCACCGTCAATCTAGTGGTCGACCATGTGATGTGTCTTTGGTGGAAAATTCTAGGCGATTGGATGGCTTGGATTAATTTTTGAGTTGCGCCCATTGAAAGTAAATCCATTGTTTGGGATTTGGGAATATTAAGAATATGGTGCCTATCACATATGGTCCATCTAATCAACTACAATATTACACGACAATTCCCATTGCTAGATCAAAGCATGCAAGTAAGAGAAATCCCCAACCACACAAACAAGCACAGGAAATAGCGAATGGCTTACATCGATCCACGCCTTCTGTCTACACAAAGAAAAACAAAGCAAAATCCAAAATTCTCAGAAATTTTAGGCGGCATTGACAATTCTTTTGGACATCCACAAGCAGTTCATGACAAACCGAACATGTGCCCATTACGGGAGCCTAACAAATGGACCTGGCTTGGAAAGTATGGCTTAGATGGGACCCATTGAAGCTCTGGATATCTCCAGCCATCCTTGGGCTCTTGAAAAAGTGGGCACTCAAATGGGATTTAATTTGGACTTGTTGC
>JAJHSJ010001479.1:0-36132 GCA_021015155.1 Magnolia officinalis | reverse complement strand
ATTATTGTTATTGTTATTATTATGATTATTTTGAAGAACGTAGTATGTACACCTTTTGTTGGAGGCAACTCATGGAAGGCAACTGCTTTTCAGGTGAAGGCAAGCATTGTTTTGATTGAGACTGCAGAAGTTCAGAAAGGAATTGTAGAGCTTGTGTCAAGACACGTAATTAAGAAGCTTGTTATGGAAGCAGCACCGGACAAGTAAGTATTTTTCCTTGGACAATATCAACCTGAATATGATTTTACTCTGAAGGACTTTCCACTCATATGGATTTGGCAAGTGAATCACCTGATGTAACCTTGTGACTTTTGGGATATAACTCAAATACATGAAGCTGTTAAATAAAAAGAGAATAAATTAATGTTCCTGTTCCTCCTGCTTTGTGGGTATAGACATCAAGCAATAATAGTTATTTCACAAATACTCAGAACCAACACTGTCCTTCTTTCTCTCCTCTCATGAACGATTTTAGCATTTCTCCATATACACTAAAAGAAACATGTAATTGTCTAAGTCTTTTATCCACAAAATGTATCGAGAGAGTTTTCTAAGGCAAGTTACCCCAAAGAGTGTCAAGAGACCCGTTCACAAGTCACTTGCTGTGCATAGTAAGGATCTTAGACAAGCGGAACAACATTTACAACCATCATTCTCTGATTATTTGTAACTTGAGCATATTTCCATGCATCCATCAATGAAATTGAAATTGAAATTTGTGTTTGGATTAGAGTTTGTGTAGTTTGATGCAAGATAGGTGTTATTACCTAGGAGTTTCTAAGGATGTTCTGGTGTCTTCTCAGCCATGGACTTCAAGCATGTTGTTATTGTTGGGCGTTAGTGATCTCTTTTAGCCATGTAGTGGTGTTGTGGTTATAATTGAAGATAGTTGTATAGCCTTCTTGACCTTAGGTAGTAAGGATCCTTAGAGTCTTTATCCCAATGTAACTCATTCTTAATTCTTTCAATTAAGTCATGCATGATATGCTTGATACAAACCCATGAACATGCCATGCTAGAGGTCGACCCTACATGTGTCAAAATGGCATTTATGTCCAACATATGAGCGCGTGACCCACACAGCACCGGTGAGTAGGCAATCCAGGTCCCACGTGATATGCCCATGAAAAGTTGAAGCTATTCAAAGACTAAACTCCAATGATAGTCATAGATGCATGTGTTTAGAATTAGATTCGTGAATGAGTGAAAAATAATAATAATAAATTTTTTTTTTTGTAAGGTGCAGGTTCAAAATGAACCCCGTGGTTAATCAGGATCCGGCTATAACAGATAGGGAGTGGATGACACTAAGTTTTCCGAACCCTCGTTTTATTTCTGGAATCAAAAGCTTTGTGAAGTTTGCACGAGAACACCTTCCTGGTAGAGAAACCATTCTTTGTCCATGTGCCACTTGTAGATGTTTACGATTACCGGTGTCATATGATGATTTGGAAATACATCTAATGAAAAATGGATTTGACTCAAGCTATAGGGTTTGAGACATGCATGGTGAGCATGTATCACCTAAGCGTACTGAATGTGCATCAAGTTCCCAGAAGTACCACAATGTCCTGAACTTAAATGAGGTTCACAACGTGATTGTTCAAGAACTCGGTGGTAATAACCTAGATGAAGTTGTACAGGATGAGCCGAATGTGACCCCTGTAGTCGAAGGCGTCTTTGGGGAAAATGAAACTGATGAGTTTGAAGAAAATCTACGAGACGCAATGACTGAGCTATATCCAGGGGCCCAAGATTTCACTGTGCTGACTTTTATTGTACAACTTTTCAAATTAAAGGTGAACCATGGATGGAGCGAAAAAAGCTTTACAAAGCTCCTTCAACTACTAAAGAAGGTGTTACCTTCTGGTAACAAGGCCCTTACTAATACCTACCAAGCGAAGAAGATCATTACAAAGTTGGGTCTTGATTATGTGAAGATCCATGCTTGTCCAAATGACTGTATCTTGTACTGGAAAGAGAACGAGATGAAAACCAGTTGTCCAACTTGTAAAGCTCCTAGGTTCAAGATAGAAATGAATGTTGAGAAAAAACAATCTCGAGTACCTGCCAAGGTGTTAAGGTATTTTCCATTAACACCAAGGCTACAAAGAATGTTCAGTGTGCCATGGTTAGCAAAAGAAATGTCCTGGCACTCAACCAGAAAATTGCAACCTGAAAAGATGGAGCATCCGGCTGATTCTATTGCATGGAAGAATCTTGATGAGAAGTATATGGATTTTTCAGCTGAGCCTCGCAATGTTCGATTGGGCCTGGCTACAGATGGGTTTAACCCATTCGGTGCTTTCACTACAGCTCATAGTTCATGGCCCGTTATGTGTGTGACGTACAACCTTCCGTCAAAGCTTTGCATGAAACCTCAGTTTACTATGTTGGCTTTGCTCATTGAGGGACCACAACAACCAGGAGAGGATATTGATGTTTATTTACGACCATTGATTGATGAATTGTAAGACTTATGGCATAAAGGGGTCATGACGCTTGATGCATATCATAAAAATAAATTCAAGATGCGTGTCGTTTTGCTTTGGACAATCCATGACTTTCCAGCATATAGTAATGTTTCTGGTTGTAGGACCAAGGGTAAGTATGGTTGTCCTGTATGTGGTCCTAACACAGATTCCTTGTGACTCCCATATGGAAAGAAACATGTTTATATGGGTCACAGACGATGGTTGCCATTGTCAGACCAGGCAAGAAAGGACACAAGTGCTGGCACATTCAATAAGAAGGTAGAGATACGACGTCAACCCATTCGTCTGGACGGGATTGAGGTCGAAAGACAGACTGCGAACCTGCATATGCAATGGGGAAGACTGAGAAGAGGAATATGAGGGGTATTGATGGAGGCCGACAAGAGCTAACGGTGTTGTTGAATCACCATGGTTCTTTAAACGGTCTATATTATTTGATCTAGAGTATTGGAAAGATATTCCGGTGTGTCACAACCTTGATGTTATGCATGTCGAGAAAAATATATGTGAAATCCTTATCGCCTTGTTGTTGAACACACCTGGCAAGACCAAGGATGATGTTAATGCGCGCAGGGACCTGAAACATTGAGAATTAAGAAGCGTCTATGGCTAAAAAAGAGCAATGGCAAGATGATTCAGAAACAAGGTCCTTTTTGTTTAAGAAAAGAAGAGAAAAAGCTTTTCATTCAGACTTTGCATGACCTGTGTTCCAGTCGGTTTTAGTGCAAATTGGAAGACCATCATAAAGGGAGATTGCGTGGATTTAAAGGGAATGAAGTTTCATTCTTACCATGTGTTGATGCAACATTTGCTCCCAGTTCTCATTCAGCATGCATTCAGGGATAGGAAGGCCATTCGTCCTATAATTACAAGCTTTTGCACCTTCTTTAATGCCTTGTGCTCAACAACAGTAGACGTTCAAACACTCCTCACTCTTGAGAGGGGTATGGCTAGGACCCTATGTCAGCTTGAGATTATATGCCCTCCATCTATATTTGTCGTGATGATGCATCTGCCCATCCACTTGGCTTACGAGGCTCGTATATGTGGTCCTGTATACTATCGATGGATGTATCCATTCGAAAGATACGATATAAGTTTAGTAAGAATAATCCGGCTTAACATCTACAGTTGTATGTATTTATAATGTATCATTATCTTTGTCAGGTTCATGAAGACATTTAAGGCCTATGTCCGTAACAAGACGCGACCTGAGGGTTGCATTGCAGAACAATATATCCAAGAGGATACGATTATATATTGCAACCAATACAGAGGAAAACAAAAAACAAGCCTCTTGGAAAAATTGGAAAAACGGTTTGATGGAGTCATTTCAGGACTACAAAAGTTGCAAGATGTCGTTGATGACAATAACAATGATGACGATGTTGGTGCAATAGGTTCAGGTCAAAGTGTTATCCTAGCGGGTATCGAATACGAATAGGCTCGTACATGGGTACTAAAGAGTCATCCCAGCTATGATGTGTGGGAAGGGTATGCAAAATAATAATCATTTGTATATATTTTCTTTACTTTATGCGATTTCAATATAACAATGGTATCAAATAATGCGCAGGAAGCACAAAGATTTCTTACAGTGATGTTACAGGAGGACCAACAGGGTGCCTAGTTTGGATGAATTGATACCTTGGTTGAAGAGGCAACCAGAGTTTAGCGAATCTGACGATAAAGAATTTAAAGATATAGTGAGAGGACCTCTAGCTTTTTGTACTCAATACAATAAGTATTGTATTAATGGTTTTCTCTTTGTCGCTAAGGACTATGAGGAGAATAAAACGAACCAAAACAGTGGGGTTATGACAGAGGGTATGACCACCTTTCGATCTAGTGCTAAGGATATGAATACAGTGGATGAAAATCAACCTTACTACGGAGTCCTTCGTAGAATTATCCAATTGGAGTACAGAACAGGGTACAAGCCCGTCTTATTTAAGTGTGATTGGGTCAAGGTGACGCATCATGGTGTTTCTTTTGATGTCGAAGCGAATCTGAGATTAGTAAATTTGTCCAGTCTTTATAGTTCAGACAAATTGGGTGACGAGCCGTTCATTCTTGCGGAGCATGCCACACAAGTTTTCTACTCCAGAGATCCAAAAAATCCTGAATGGCATGTGGTATTGGAAGTTCCAAAAAAGATTTTTATCGAAGAAGAGACATATCCTCAATCGGAACGGTTTAAGGATGTAACTGATGCCGATGCGAGACCTAATCTCACCTCATTAGCATTTGTTGATGAGTTGATATTCAATGAACCTGAAGACATCAGTGTTGTAGTCGAGAAAACCAAGAAAAGAAAGCGATCAAGGAGAATCTCTTGAATTGTTAATATTTTCTAAGCATGTAACAATATGATATTTATTGGAGGAAATCCAATCAAGGTATGGATAATGTAGTGAATTGTTTATACTTTATCTGTTATCCAATTTATTGTTTTAATCATTAGTGTTTTTATTTTATTTTATTTTAATTTAAACAGGCACATGGATTCACAACCAGAGGCATTGGGTGTGCACTTGACCGAGACTATAGATGTGAGCAAGACCAAAGGTAATATGATAGTTCTCCTTAATTAGATATGTAAATTTCAATTTTCTTATCATTTGAGGGTAATCAACGATGTGTATATATAACTGTTACTCTTTTTATGTTATTGTGTCAGCTTCTTCTTCTTCGTCAAGAAAGAGAGGTCCTACTAGGGGTGCTTTTTTACATGAGCAACCTGATAGGAAAAAAGTCCTAAAGACGAATGAATTCGGACAACCGAATGAGGATTGTCCTGAACAAAAGCAATTTGCATCGCATATCGGTATCCTCACCCGTACTCATATCCCGATCACATACCAGGACTTTCGCCAGGTGCCTCATGCACACATTCAAATGATCATAGAGTCATTGTCACGGGCTTATGAGTATGAGGGTCAAAGTTGGGATGCGAGTCTTACATACGTAACAAAACGCATCAAGAAAACATGGCGGAATTACAAGAAAAGGTTGACTGCAAAATATATTAAAGACAAAGATCCTGCAGTTGTGAGAGATAGTCCTGCCCCCCATGGTATCCCTATGGAGGATTGGTTAGTCTTCGTGAATCAACATACCACTGAGGAATTCAAGAAATCAAGTGAAAGGAATAAAGTCAATCGGTCCAAACTAACGCGACCTGTGTGTCTTGGGAGGAACAGCATGGCTGTTATTCGCCATCAGATGGTATGTATTATTTATTTATAAATATAGGTATTATAGTTTAATATTGAATTTACTTTTGAATTATCACTCATCTAACTCCATTAATATGTAATGTGCCAAAGGTGAAGGAGAAGAATCTTACCTCTGATGCCGAGATAGGTAGATGTGATGTTTACTTAAGAGCCCATACAAGCAAGGACAAAGTTGTCCAGTATCCTGAACTTGTTGTAAGGACATCCCCTTCTACTACTAACCAGTACCTTTATGAGATGCCAATGTATAACTTTGAATTATTTTACATCCATTTGTATTTTGTCGCAGGAAAAATTAGATGAGCTTTATTCTAGCAATCCTTCTTCTAAGATTACCGGCGTTGACGATGCCCTTACACAGGTAATAATAAAATTTAAAAATTACAGTGAGATTCATGGTAATTATGAATTTTCTAATAACTTGATTTGCAATGTCTTACAGTTGGTTGGTTCTGACAGTAGAGGACGAATGCGGGGTCTAGGTTGCTCGATAACCAAGACAGGACTGAAGATGTCAGCCCCTGCCCGTTCAAAGGTAGAGAATTTGACAAAAGAAAGAGATGGCCTAGTGCAAGAGATATTTGATATAAGAAATCATTGTCCAAGATGGAGGCCTGGATGGAGATGCAGCAACACGCACAACCTACGCAAACCTCTCATCACCAACAATTGCTAAATCTGCTCAGGCATCGTCGGTATGCAAGTGTAAATTTAGTACTGTATTGAATTTACAATTATTTTATAACGATAAAATACTAATGCCATTTTATATGTGTACATGTAGCCGGATGTTATATATATCGGTAAGAGATGCGACTTGCTTGGTTGGGGAAATCGTGATGTAGTTGCTCGTGGTCAAGTACACGAAGTTAATCCAACTGCAGTTGTCCATTGCCAACCAGTGGAGGATGGAGCTTTTGTTATTACCCTGACTGAGATTATACATCCTGACACTCGTTTATGGAAAGAAGATGGGTTCGCATCTACACTTGGAGAGGCCGGTCCGGGATCACTTGTGCAATGGGGGAAGGAATCTTTGAGATTTCGATAATTCAAACAAACTTGGTACTCTATAATTGAACTTGGTGTGGGTGCTTTTTTTAGTTACTTTATATATATATGATGTTTCGCTTGGTTTTTTTTTTTTGGTTAATTTTGAACTAATTTGACACTTTAGTTCCTTTATATTGATGAACTCAGAACTTGGTTTGGTTTTTAGTTACTTTATATTGATGTTTCGCTTGTTTTTTTTTTGTTTTTGTTACTCTATATGTTGTTTGGTTTCATTTTTGTAATTTTGAATGAATTTTATACTCTATATGTAAACATATTAGACTTCATTTGGTCGTCACAAACCAAATGGAGGCTAAGCCCCGTTTTTAACTCCGCCAATGCAACTCCTTGCATTGCCGGTCCCAAGCCCGGGTAAAGGAGGAGGGAGAATGGGCATCAAGGTGAGTTGTATGCAGGCTCATGTGTTTTTAGTTTACTGGCTTCTTCTATTATCATTTGAGGACTTCAAAGGCCCAACTAACTTGAGATTTTTATATGCAGGCTCATGTATTTTTAGCTCCACAGATCAATGTTGCCACTACAAGGTTCATATTGAAATGGTAAAGTTTTTAACTATTTATTTTATCTTTGAAATTGTTATTTTTTCATTCATATAATTTTTTTGCTCTTTCACTATGCTAGGTACAACATTGGTGCAGTTATCTTGCTCTGGGCACCTATAGTCTTGGTATGTCTCATCCATTATTTGTGCAACTAATGTCTTGGAATGTTTTATAATCTTTAAAATCTTTATTTTCTGTATGTCTCATCTATATTTTCTGTATTTCATAAACTTCAGAGGAAGCTCGGGTTTGTGATTGGGTTGCACACCATAATGCCATTTTTTATGAGAAGGTGGTCTGACCCTTCTCTAGGCATTCTTTTTTATGAGAAATGTTACATGGATGAAGAAAAGTCTACCGCCATGAAGCTTCTTGGTTTTTTTCCTTTTACCTTTTTCATTTTGACAAGCATGCTAAATGTGGTTTATGTTCAGTGCATTCCATAACAATTTGGCGAAAGTGGGCCCTTTGATAAAATGCATTGATGGCACGCAGATGCTGCAAGGCGCGGGGAATTGGATTGGAAGAGACGTTATGATGTGATAGTCGGTGTGGCACGTGAGCTCTTATACTTGCATGAGGATTCTCATAGCTGCATCATCCACCGGGACATCAAGGCCAGCAACATCCTCCTCGATGACAAGTGGACCCCCAAGATTGCTGACTTTGGTATGGCCCGCCTATTTTCTGAAGAGGAGACGCACGTCCACACACGAGTGGCTGGGACCAAGTAAGATCTTAGTAATTTATATTGATTGATTATCTGTCTTTGTTGATTTGTATGCGGAAGTAGATATCAATTGTTCAAAGCTCAGATGAGTCCGGTCCAGACCTGTTTGATAGTGTCATCATGATTCAAAATTAGTTAAAGATTGAGAAAAGAAGAGTATGATGGTTTAATTCTCGACTGTCCAAGTCAAACGGTTCAACAGCTGGGCTACGAAAAATAGATCTTGAAGTAATATGGTGTTATAACGCCACTAATTCTAATCCAAACCAGTAGTCTGACTGGCCAGTCGGGTCCAGGTTTTAAAACATTGGTTGATATGGTCAGGCAGGGTTCACCCACCATGTTGGGTCCCTTGCCTTGTGTCCCACTTAAAATGGGTGTTGGTTCATTTTAGGGGGAGCATGGCTTAATTCCCATGGCTGATCTTGCTAAAAAGGAAAACCATCCATGTACCTTAGGATTTTGATAGAAATACTGACACAGGGATGGATGTGATGAGGTTGATCACTGTTTTCCTCAAGGGGATAACTACTCTGAATCCATGGAGCTTCTCTGAACTCCTCATAGAGATTCCTCGAATCTACGAATGAAAATAAGAAAATAGAAATAAATTTTAGAAATTAGAAATTTGATTGATAGTAATTTTTGTTTCATGTACTCTTTTTTTTTCTTTCTTTCTTTTTATATTGAATTTCAGATGTAGAACTGTCCACAAAATAGAAAAAAAAAGATTTATTTGATATTTTTTGTAAGATCACACGGAAAATTTACCCTTTATGACTAGGCATGTCTATATTATGTACACCTTTGAGAATTCTGATTATGAGTCTTTCTTTTTCTCTCTCTGATTGTCCTAACTGGCTGACTAGTAGACGTTTTATAAGGACTGTTAACATAGAGACAGTTTGTTGGAAATCCAAACCAAACGGTCTGATTCTCAAGGTCAGTAAATGAGGAAGAAGCTTCCAACAGCCTGTTGCTTTCCTCCATGTGTCGATTCAGTTCCAAATGCCTTGAAAAAACAGAAACTTTAATATTTCTTTTGATATTTGTTGTAGTAGTTAATATTATGCCCCTGTAGTGTATTTTAAATGGGGATTTGTGTCTTTTCACATTGCTAAGAAAAGTCTATATAAGAGAGCTGCTAGAGGCCGTTTGTAACTAAGTCAGCAAGCTTGTAAGCAATATAAGAATTTCAAAGTTTCTCCTCTTCTACGAGTCCAGTGAGCTCAAACCCAAGGCTTTGTAAAGCCAAGATAAACTCTAGCTAATATAGCCAACAAACTGGTATCAGAGAGCACAAGTTCTTTTCCTACAGGAAGTAACAAAAAAATCACCCATATAGGCCACAAATGAGATAGTGACTCAAAGAACTAAAAGTGAACTCCCTGGGGTTTCTGATCTCACCCATAGGTGTAGACTTCATCAGGCTTCTTCCGGGAAGTAGCCATCGCAAACAATGAAAATGTTAAGAGGCCACAACCAAATGTCAAATGAAAAGCATCGGACACCAAGCCTGTAAAAAATATAGAATTTAGCAAAGAAATCAGAGAATATCACCAATAGAGAATCAGTAAACATTGAAGAGAACACATCATCCCTCAAGTAATGAATTTGATTGTCTTCAATTTGTCACAATGTCAATTTAACCAATAGCATGTTGTCATCATCATCGTCATCATCTAAGCCTTATCCATATTAATTGGGGTTGGCTTATCCCAATAGCAGGCTGCCATATGGTTTATAAATGACAAGAGCGACCCTAGAGAATGATTTATCTGAAATAAGACCTCTTATTCCAGACCATGTTACTGGGTGCATTATAGAAAAATAAAAATAATAAATAATAAAGGAATGCAAGGGACTATGAACTAGAAACTAATCCAACCATCACTTTACAACGGTGAAAACAACAATGTTCAAAGCGAATGCAATCAAATGATCTACCTGTCGTCTCTTACAAAAGCAAGAAATTCTTAACATTAACAACTTCTACGAACTCTACCAATATCTGCAACTCCATTTAAAAGCATGGACTTAAAGATGGAGCCTTTTGTTGCAATGACTAACCACCACAAATTTTTCTCATGACAAAAAACAATTAACTTGGCTAGGTTTTCTTTTCAGTGGCAGCCACAAGTAAGAATACATACTTGATGAAGGCCCATTGCCTACCATAGGCCCCAAATATTTTTATTTATTTATTTTTTTTGAAAGAATACATACTTTTCAGTGGCAGCCACAAGTAAGAATACATACTTTTCAGTGGCAGCCACAAGAAAGAATACATACTTTTCAGTGGCAGCCACAAGTAAGAATACATGCCTGGAAGAAGCCAAATCAAGAACCACCAGCTTAGTAATGCTAGTTGAAGGGTTAAATGGAATATCTAAACTCAATGCCAAAGATCTAATCTCCTTGAACATAGAATCTACACTAGACTCCATGGATGATCCTTGATCACTGCAACCTAACTGTTTGTTGCTAGTTTCGTGGGATTAATTTTAAAGACTACAGTTTACTAGTTTTGGAAGATAGGTGTGTTGATTTTGAAGATATGGTTCTTCGTCTTAAAGATTCTCTAAACATTTTGGTAATGATTCTCTAAATTTACTTCTAATATTTTTAGGCCATTACAAATGGCCAAATATTTATGGGTAGAATTTTTGCTTTCTTAGATATAGATTAGACTAAATTGAAACTAATCAAATGGTTGGAAAATCTTAATGAAGGATTCATAGGGATTTCAGGGTATGTCTTTTAGGGTCTATAGAAGGGGTTGTTCTATGAGGTAGGAGCATTGCATTTTCAGAGTTCTTTGAGATTTCATTTAAGTAGTCATAAGATGTAAAGTTCTAATGAAGCGGGTTATCCCCCTATTCCATTTCCAATATTCTGATGGGTATGCTGTTTGTCCATTTCTATGATTCGGGTTGGGAAATTTCATTGATTCAAGAACCAGATTTCATCAATAGATTCAATACTGTGTGGACTATAGAGAACGTTGTCCCATCTAGCATCAACCTGGGCACTTCATAACGATTGATTACTAACATAAGGTTCAACTATACATGTGATCAATCTAGAAAAATAATGCTATCACGGGTCTTTAGTTCAAGTTATAACATTTGTTCACTCTTATGAGCAGCCATGGCCAGCAATGCAATTGCATCTTTAAGATTCTCTTATCAGATCTACAACTATGATGAGATGGATTAAAGGCCTTCAACATTCTTGCATGTACGTGGATAATATCTGAAAAATGAAACCAATGCAGCAAAAAATTCCAGCAACCTGCACCATCTGCCTTTATGGAAATTACCAGGTTGCTGAGCAAGTCTTTTGCTACGTGAAGTTGCCAGCAGTTTTTTGTTTTTTCTCACAGCCAAGAAAAAAAAATTCTGTTCAAACAAATCAAATTCCAGCAGTTTTATTTTGTCAGCCGCGAAAAATAAAAAATAAAAAAATCAGACTTCAGCTATTTTGTTTTTCAGCCAAAAATCTGTTAAAAAGAAAAAAATCAGATTTCTTCAAAAACCAGCAGGATTAGATGGGTGCTAGGCCTACTGGCATTCCTCCACACTACCTTCTACACATTCAGGCACACTCACCTGGCAAATGTATGGTACATCTGAGTGGTGCATGAGATGGGCCTCACTCAGAAGCTGGTGCATACACAAATCTCATGAAGGCAACATGCATGCATGTGGATGGTTGTGCAGTTCTTTAAAATGCCATTTCGGTGTGGGGATAGCCCACGTAATGAGTTGGCTGTAGTAATTTTTATATATGATAATTTTCCTTATATGCCACTCAGATGTTCCATTCACTTGCCAGGCTGACATAAGTTGCAGTCACGTAGCTGGTTGTTGGGGCCATCATAATGCGGTCGACCCAAACTGAGTTTGTTTTGGTTGTCAGGGTCCTCAGTTTAAGGTTGGAAGACTTCCAACCCCATCTGAAATTCAGTTGCTTCGGACTGAGCAAATTCCAGTTAAGTTCGGTTGGGAATAATCCAACTGTCCTTGGGTCAGGTAGGGTTGGGTCAATTTAGCGTTAGCCAGTGCCTAAAGCAGGAGCCTACCCTAGTTCATAATATAAAAGGAGAGAAGGAGGGGGGTGTGAACCCTAACCTTAGCCCATTCTCTTCTCTTTCTCCTTCTCTATTCCATCTCTTTTCCACTATTTCACAGCGACAATCAAGCAGTGTCTTGCATAGCTAGGTATTTGAAATTTCTCCTCTTTAATTAAACCTAAGAGAGGGCCGTCAAACCATAGGTTACTTCCCTCTCCCTATTGCTGTTCTTCCTCTCTATCCCACGTCTCTCTCCCTCTTCTTCTTCTTCTTCTTCTTCTTCTTCTTCTTCTTCTTCTTCTGTCTCTTCTTCTTTCTCTTCTTCTCACTACTGATTTCTCCATACATCTGCCCATGCACTCGTTGCACGCTG
Source organism: Magnolia officinalis (assembly GCA_021015155.1). Classification (NCBI taxonomy): domain Eukaryota; kingdom Viridiplantae; phylum Streptophyta; class Magnoliopsida; order Magnoliales; family Magnoliaceae; genus Magnolia; species Magnolia officinalis. Next base: position 23,604 of record JAJHSJ010001479.1, on the reverse strand, counting down.
CCCCTGAGGTGGGCTCAACGCTGTCCACATTAGAGGCGTTATCACAAGTGATAATGCAAAACGATTAAATCAACCATTGAACTTTTAAAGTTTTCCTCTCCCTCTCTTCTTCTTTCTTCCTTCTTTCTGTTCTTCTTCCGCTTCTCATTGCTGGTTTCTCCATACATCTGCTTGCGCACAGGTTGCACACTGCCCCTGAGGTGGGCTAAATGCTGTCCATGTTAGCTCACAAGTGATAATGTAGAAAAAATAAATCAACCATTGAAATCTTAAAATGTTCCTCATGTTCATGCATAAATTCTCAATGAGATAGCCTAACTCAAATATACAAACACAAGACTACAGTACCAATGTTCCAAGAATCTGATTGAGGAACAAAGAAGTGGATGATGAGAAGGCATTTAGATGGGTCTTTTTAAGCACGTTTCAACACGATAATCAAGCTGTAATGAACTTGGATAAATGAACTTGTCAGGACTAATTGCGGCTGTTAAATCACAAACCTGTTAGGTATTTTTAGCACTACTAGCAGTTCACCCAATGTGGTGCATATGATAGAAGCAAATATACATTTGTGAAATTCAAGTCAGTCAATGCAGTTCAGGAAGAGGTATAGAATACAACACCTGGACTCCAGTCAATGTTTTACAATCTTTAAAATCTTTATATGTAAATTTGTGCCCATTAATTTGCATTGTCGGAGAAACTAAAAGAGCGACATTCCAAGCACTCATACTTTCTCTCCTTGCTAGATAAATTGGTGAGTCTTCTTTCCTTCACACTATATGATTCATTGATGAAGTGGCCTGGCCATTTGGACAGGCCCATGTTTATATATTAACTTGAAATTGATGAACTAGATCCGGATGTGCGTCAGAGCTATCCAGATGTTGAGCGGGGGTCGCTGGAAGTTGGGAACCGTTGTTATAACCATGATGAAGCTGTCTATTTCTTATGGACAGCATTAGAGGGGCCTGACAATTTGGACAGGCCGTGTTTATGTATTTGTTTGAAATTAATGGAGCAGACCCGGATGTGCGTCGGAGCTATCCGGATGAGCGGGGGTCCCTGGAAGGTGGGAACCGCTGTTATGACCATGATGAAGCCGTCTATTTCCTATGGATAGCATTGGAAGGGCCTGGCCATTTGGACAGGCCATTTTTATATCTGTATTTGCAGGGGCCACACCCTTAACCTAAACCTAAACTTGAAAACCCAAACCTAAACCCGATCCCAAACCCGAACCCGATTTCCTAAACCTAAACCAAAGCCTATAACCTAAACCTTTACCTAAATGTATTCTCAAATCCCTAAACCTAAACCTACAACTAATCCTAATCTCAACTCCCTAACCTAAACCAGATCCTAAACTTGAAAACCCAAACCTAAAGCCGATCCCGAACCCGAACCCGATTTCCTAAACCTAAACCTTAAACTATTCTCAATTCCCTAAATCTATAACCTAAACCAAAACCAAAACCTATAACCTTAACTTAAACCAAAGCCTATAACCTAAACCTTTACCTAAATGTATTCTCAAATCCCTAAAACTAAACCTACACCTAATCCTAAACTCAACTCCCTAACCTAAACCGGATCCTAAACTTGAAAACCCAAACCTAAAGCCGATCCCGAACGCGAACCCGATTTCCTAAACCTAAACCTTAAACTATTCTCAATTCCCTAAATCTATAACCTAAACCTAAACCAAAACCTATAACCTTAACTTAAACCAAAGCCTATAACCTAAACCTTTACCTAAATGTATTCTCAAATCCCTAAACCTAAACCTACACCTAATCCTAATCTCAACTCCCTAACCTAAACCGGATCCTAAACTTGAAAACCCAAACCTAAAGCCGATCCCGAACCCGAACCCGATTTCCTAAACCTAAACCATAAACTATTCTCAATTCCCTAAATCTATAACCTAAACCTAAACCAAAACCTATAACCTTAACTTAAACCAAAGCCTATAACCTAAACCTTTACCTAAATGTATTCTCAAATCCCTAAACCTAAACCTACACCTAATCCTAATCTCAACTCTCTAACCTAAACCGGATCCTAAACTTGAAAACCCAAACCTAAAGCCGATCCCGAACCCGAACCCGATTTCCTAAACCTAAACCTTAAACTATTCTCAATTCCCTAAATCTATAACCTAAACCTAAACCAAAACCTATAACCTTAACTTAAACCAAAGCCTATAACCTAAACCTTTACCTAAATGTATTCTCAAATCCCTAAACCTAAACCTACACCTAATCCTAATCTCAACTCCCTAACCTAAACCAGATCCTAAACTTGAAAACCCAAACCTAAAGCCGATCCCGAACCCGAACCCGATTTCCTAAACCTAAACCTTAAACTATTCTCAATTCCCTAAATCTATAACCTAAACCTAAACCTAAACCTTTAACCTTAACTCAAACCAAAACCTATAACCTAAACCTTAACTTAAATGTATTCTCAAATCACTAAACCTAAACCAACACCTAATCCTAATCTCTACTCCCTAACCTAAACCGGATCCTAAACTTGAAATCCCAAACCTAAAGCCAATCCCGAACCCGAACCCGATTTCCTAAACCTAAACCAAAGCCTATAACCTAAACCTTTACCTAAATGTATTCTCAAATCCCTAAACCTAAACCTACACCTAATCCTAATCTCAACTCCCTATCCTAAACTGGATCCTAAACTTGAAAACCCAAACCTAAAGCCGATCCCGAACCCGAACCCGATTTCCTAAACCTAAACCTTAAACTATTCTCAATTCCCTAAATCTATAACCTAAACCTAAACCAAAACCTATAACCTTAACTTAAACCAAAGCCTATAACCTAAACCTTTACCTAAATGTATTCTCAAATCCCTAAACCTAAACCTACACCTAATCCTAATCTCAACTCCCTAACCTAAACCGGATCCTAAACTTGAAAACCCAAACCTAAAGCCGATCCCGAACCCGAACCCGATTTCCTAAACCTAAACCTTAAACTATTCTCAATTCCCTAAATCTATAACCTAAACCTAAACCAAAACCTATAACCTTAACTTAAACCAAAGCCTATAACCTAAACCTTTACCTAAATGTATTCTCAAATCCCTAAACCTAAACCTACACCTAATCCTAATCTCAACTCCCTAACCTAAATCGGATCCTAAACTTGAAAACCCAAACCTAAAGCCGATCTCGAACCCGAACCCGATTTCCTAAACCTAAACCTTAAACTATTCTCAATTCCCTAAATCTATAACCTAAACCTAAACCTAAACCTATAACCTTAACTTAAACCCAAGCCTATAACTTAAACCTTAACCTAAATGTATTCTTATCCCTAAACCTAAACCTACACCTAATCCTAATCTCAACTCCCTAACCTAAACCGGATCCTAAACTTGAAAACCCAAACCTAAACCCGATCCCGAACCCGAACCCGATTTCCTAAACCTAAACCTTAAACTATTCTCAATTCCCTAAATCTATAACCTAAACCTAAACCAAAACCTATAACCTTAACTTAAACCAAAACCTATAACCTAAACCTTAACCTAAATGTATTCTCAAATACCTAAACCTAAACCTACACCTAATACTAATCTCAACTCCCTAACCTAAACCGGATCCTAAACTTGAAAACCCAAACCTAAAGCCGATCCCGAACCCGAACCCGATTTCCTAAACCTAAACCTTAAACTATTCTCAATTCCCTAAATCTATAACCTAAACCTAAACCTAAACCTATAACCTTAACTTAAACCAAAACCTATAACCTAAACCTTAACCTAAATGTATTCTTAAATCCCTAAACCTAAACCTACACCTAATCCTAATCTCAACTCTCTAACCTAAACCGGATCCTAAACTTGAAAACCCAAACCTAAAGCCGATCCCGAACCCGAACCCGATTTCCTAAACCTATACCTTAAACTATTCTCAATTCCCTAAATTTATAACCTAAACCTAAAACTTAAACCTAAACCTAGACCAAAACATATAACCTTAACCTAAACCAAAACCTTTAACCTAAATCTTAACCTAAATGTATTCTCAAATCCCTAAACCTAGACCTACACCTAATCCTAATCTCAACTCCCTAACCTAAACCTAAACCTAAACTTGAAAACCCAAACCTAAACCCGATCCTGAACCCGAATCCGATTTCCTAAACCTAAACCTTAACCTTAACCTATTCTCAATTCCCTAAACCTTAACCTAAATGTATTCTCAAATCCCTAAATCTAAACCTACACCTAATCCTAATCTCAACTCTCTAACCTAAACCTAAACCTAAACTTGAAAACCCAAACCTAAACCTGATCCTGAACACGAACCCGATTTCCTAAACCTATACCTTAACCTATTCTCAATTCCCTAAACCTTAACCTAAATGTATTGTCAAATTCCTAAACCTAAACCTACACCTAATCCTAATCTCAACTCCCTAACATAAACCTAAACCTAAACTTGAAAACCCAAGCCTAAACCCGATCCTGAAACCGAACCCGATTTCCTAAACCTATAAACTAAACCTTAACCTATAACTTATAACTGATAACCTAACCTATGGATTTTGCTATAGTTTAGAAGATTTGTAGGTACATTTTTTATTTCTTTATATATAATTATTTTTTTCCAGCTCTTTTTTTTTTTTTTTGGTCTTTCTTCCTTTTGAGATGTGTACAAAGGCATGCTTGTTTGATTGTGTCTACAATTGTTGTTTTATACAGGCTGACAAGCTAAAGAAGTTAGTGGATGATGAAATTCATTTTCCCAAGGGAAGGGTTTTGAAACTTGAAAGTGATAGTGTGTTGAAGTCTACAGAAGTTATACAGTTTTAAGGAAAGAAGAAGCTGTATTTTCTATGTTTGTTGAACTTGACCATCTGAAGAAAGAAAATTCTGTAAAAGCGCAAGCATTGTTTAATGCATGAGGGCACGCCTTAGTTGTAATTCTTATGATAGGTTGAGCAAAGTGAAGTATTATTTATTTAGAAATATGAATGTAGGATGCATTATAGATTTGATTGCTATTGTAACATATGCATCATTTTTTTTCTTTGATTGCATTAAGCTTAGATGAGTTATCAATCATAGCAGGTTCTTGCAATGAAAACAGGGAGAATAGCTACAAAATATAAGCTGTAGCGGTGGCAATTACCATCTATAGCTACGGATATAATCCGTAGCTATTGGCAAATAGCTACGGACTATATCCGTAGCTATTGGTATGCAGTGCCGTAGAAAACCCAAACAATGGTATCTATTGCTACGGATTATATCCGTAGCTATGTCTGTATAGCCGTAGCCATTTCTATCTATAGCTCGGAGAATATCGGTAGGGAATTGTGTATATTGCTACGGACACAATCCGTAACTAATTGCATCTATTGCTACGGATATTATCCGTAGCTAAATGATCTATAGCTACGGATAACACCCGTAGCTAATTATATCTATGGCTACGGATTGTATCCATAGCTAAATGTCTATTGCTACGGAGAAAAGCCGTAGCGAAATGGGTCTATTGCTACAGATATTATCCGTAGCTAGACCTTTAGCTACCCCACCAATTGCGATGGACGTGCCACGGTTCAGATCCGTAGCAAAAGGGCTTTTGCTACGGATCTAGTCCGTAGCCTTTGCCCGTTTTTCTTGTAGTGTACAATGATCTCTCTCGTAGTCAGATTTCGAATTGATAGATATCAGAGACATTGATACCATGTAATTTTACTGTAAAAACTATACCATTCCATCGATAATCTCCAATATATATGTAGTGTTGTAGATAATATCTACAGATGATATGGACCTACTCTTTCTCTAATTTGATTTAAAACTAAGCTACAGATAAGGGATAAGATTACATGAACAAAATACACAAAATAAACAACAGCAATCCCTAAAAAGGGATTTGACAATGCAAATCCCTAATTAGGGATTTGTCAATGCATATTCCTAATAAAGTCATTTTCATCTCTCTCTCTCAAAAAAAAAAAAAAAAAAAAAAAAAACAGCCTCATCATGTTATTGTTGGCAGTCTTATCCATACCTAAACATCAGCGACAACGACAGCCTTGAATCGAACAAATAGTGCTTAAACATGAACTATAGAAGCAACTCGGAGCTATTTTCTAATTTCTATGGAACATATGCATAGAAGAAAAATGGAACCAAAACCTCAAACGATAAATTTAAGATATCTTTCCCTGTTATTCACCACCAAAAATTTAAGGGATGACTGAAAAACACCAATTGGAGAAAACCCGGAAATTTTCTTGTAGTGACAAGAGAAACTGTGAGTATTACCACATATTTCAAGAAAGGTTTTGAATTTCCTGTATTCACCACCACCATTGGCTTGAATACTTTTGATTATACACTCAATGATATTCTCAATGTTCAATTTAAATCTTTGAAAAAACACCAAATGCAAAAAAATACCATGTAAATCTACTAATATTAATGAAATGTATCTGATAGTGAAACCGAGTACATGCATCCCCAAGTACCAGGAACTAATAATTGCAAAAGTTCATTGCCTACAAATATATTATAAAAAAGAAGTTTAAGACTTCTACCAATCTAAGAGGAGGAACAAGAGTTCACAGATTTATCAATGGAGATAGGAAGTTGAAAGTGAGAAAGCTGATGATGAACCATACACATTGTTGGAAGACAAGACTTGGATGATACGTGCCAGAACTTTGCAGTTGCCTTTGCATGATATAAATCTCCTTTGCTCAAGCTACTCGGAAGAAATCTCCTATATAGATGTACCTTTGCAAAGAAAGCATAAAGTGAATACCAATTAGCCAGTTCCTAACTTAGATGTCAAATGCATCTATGTGCATGTGATAACAACATAGTAATTGACCAGAAGAAATTGCAGACAAGCTGGGTATGTGACCAATTTCTATGTAATTCTAAATTAGTTTTTTTTTCTTTCTTTCTTTCATAAATGAGTGGCCCACTTGAATCGCATTTGAACCGACGTGTTAACCTTCTTCTTTTATTTCCCACAGAAAGACGATTTTGTGCAATATAAAATATTCATTGCAGTGTATATGGATTTTAACTTGAAACTAGCAAGCTCTGAAAGCAGGGTAAAAGCTTTCAAGGGAAAATAAAAGATTGGACAATGGCAAAAAGACACTGTTACCTTTTTTTGGTGATGATGATAAATTTTAGAAACACATTGCATAAGAGAAAATAGATACTTGCCTGAACAAATAAGTTCATCCACATGATATTTGTAACGAGAGGTTTCTTGAGAAAATAGATAACAAACTGTTATTCATCAAAATTATAAAGAGCAAAGGCTATGAATGATCAAAAACACTATCAATATCCTTATCCTTAATATCATATAGGCTCAGAATCCTACAAAATGCAACACATAGAAGGCAAATTTGTCAATCTACTTCCAGGAAACAACAATTTTCATCTAGCGTAGAAAAGCGAATAAGATAACAATGATAAAAACTACAGTAGAAAGAAGTGCCGAAAAACTTCCACATAATAAGAAAAATGATCAATGCAAGTCATACTATAGAAACTAACAAAAAGAAAACCAAATTGAGGAATGGTGCAAAGTTCATGGACCAAAAAGTGTTGAGAAGTGGAGCAACATGCGCGGATTTCATGTCGCAAGTCTTTTCACAACTGGGATGCGGAAAGGAGTTTCATGGATTTCGTGTCGCAAGTCCTTTCGCAACTGGGATGCAGAAAGGAGTTTTGCGGATTTCGTGTCGCAAGTCCTTTCGCAACTAGGATGCGGAAAGGGAAGTTGCCAAAACTATAAATTGGGGTCCCTAGGGTTATTCTAGGGTTAAGGTGAATATTGAAAAATATTTCTAACGAGTGGGCAAGGGATTTTCTCTGTATCTCCAAGGGAGAGGTTAGTATATTGCCTTGTAATCTTCGTTCTTCATAGTGGAAGTTTGCATCCGTGGTTTTCTACCCTAGTATGGGGTTTTTCCACGTATATCTTGTCTCGTGGTTTGTTTGGATTGCTTTGATCTATTTCTAGTTTATATTTCTTCTTGTTTATCATTCATGGGTGAGGCCTGAGATTGGATCTAGGCTCACTACATTGTTGGTGTGCTACGCAACAACTGGTATCAGAGCCAAGTTTAGTTTTATTGGGAGCGATGACAGAAGATGGAAAAACTAGAATTGAGAAGTTTGATGGTTCAAACTTTGCCTTCTGGAAGATGCAGATAGAAGATTATATGTATCAGAAGGACCTCTATATTCTTCTAGGAGGAAAAGAGAAGAAACCAGAAAAGATGACAGATGATGAATGGTTTTTACTGGATAGAAAGGCTTTAGGAACGATCTGACTCTCTTTGTCTAAGAGCGTCACCTTCAATATATCCAAGGTAAAAACGATAAAAGAATTAGTGGAAGCCCTAGCCACCATGTATGAAAAACTCTCTGCGCCAAACAAGGTTCATCTCATGAAACAACTATTCAACATGAAGATGTCAGATGGTGGGAGCGTGGCTGAACATCTAAACGAGTTTAATACGGTCACAAGCCAGTTGGAATCCGTTGGCATTGTTTTTAAGGATGAGGTCAGGGCGTTATTGATCTTATCCAGTTTACCAGACGGTTGGGATGGTTTGGTGATTACTGTAAGTAATTCCTTAGGGTAGACAAAGCTGAAATTTGATGATGTGGTTGGTCTAATTCTCAGTGAAGAATCTAGAAAAAAGGCATCGGGAGTTTTAGGAGATTCAGGGAATGCTTTAAACGTTGAAGGAAGAGGAAGATCGCTGAACAAAGGAGGTAATAAACACAGGCGTTCTAAGTCGAGGAAGAAGTCCAAGGGACTGAAAGACAAAGACGGGTGTTGGCATTGCGGCAAGAAGGGGCAAATAAAACGTGATTGCAGGGCACTTAAGAAACAAGAAGGAAGCTCTCAAGGCGGGAAGGATTCAGGGAATCTATCCGAGGAGAGTGACACAGAGACGTTGATCTTGTCTCTTGATGCGAGGAATGAGTCTTGGGTTATAGACTCGGGTGCTTCGTTTCATGCCGCTTCGTGTAAGGAAGTTCTGCGTGATTATGTGTCAGGTGACTTTGGGAGAGTCTACCTGGGTGATGATGAACCGTGCAGTATTGTTGGAAAGGGGGACGTTCATGTAAATCAGAAAGACGGAACGTCTTTGAAATTGAAGGATGTCAGACATGTACCGAGTTTGAGAAGGAATCTGATCTTGGTGGGGCAGTTGGCCGATACCGGTTATGTAATGACATTTACTAGTGATTCCTGGAAGATCACAAAAGGTGCCTTGGTAATATCTCGAGGCAAGAAGGAAGATACTTTGTACGTGACTTCAGGATCATATAGTTCACTCGCATCGCATCAACTGGAGTGAATGGGCAGTTATGGCATCAGAGGTTAGGACATATGAGTGAGAAAGGGATGAAAGTGCTTTTGTCAAAAGGGAAACTACCAGGGCTGAAGTCTATTGAATTGGAATTCTGCGAGGACTGCATGTATGACAAGCAGAAGAGGGTAAGATTTAAGAAGACAGGACGCGCTCCAAAGACACATCTATTGAAGCTTGTACACACTGATGTGTAGGGACCGGCATAGGTATTATCTCTTAGTGGCTCACACTATTTTGTTTCTTTCATTGATGATGCTAGTAGAAAATTGTGGGTCTATTTCTTAAAGCATAAATCTGATGTATTTGATGTATTTAAGAAGTGAAAAGTTATAGTAGAAAATGAGACAGGTAAAACAGTAAAATGTCTCAGATCTGATAATGGGGGAGAGTACTGTGATAAGAGATTTGAAGAGTATTGTGCAGCAAATGGAATCAAACATAAAAAAATGATTCCAGGAACACCACAACAGAATGGCGTGGCTGAGCGCATCAACAGGACCATCCTTGAACGCGCTAGGAGCATGAGATTACATGCAAGGTTGCCCAAGACCTTTTGAGCAGATGCTGTGAATACTGCCGCATATCTCATCAATAGAAGTCCCTTAGCACTATTGGATGGTGGGCTACCAGAAGAAGCGTGGACTGGAAAAGAAGTGAACCTTGCACATCTCAACGTGTTCGGTTGCACTTCATATGTTCACATTGATGCAGAGCACAAAAACAAGCTGGATGTGAAGTCCAGGAGGTGTGCGTTTATAGGCTACGGGCAGCATGATTTTGGCTACAGGTTTTGGGATGCAGAAAATAGGAAAATCATCAGAAGTAAGGACGTAGTCTTCAATGAAAAAGTTATGCATAAGGACAGTGTGCAGGAAAATAACGCCGACGAAAAGGAATTCGTAGAGTTGGAAGAGTTACCGGACACGGGTGTTACAACGTCACAGGATGATCATGCACAGGAGCATTATGAGGCAGAGCCACATACACCGGTTGTGAGGAGGTCTACTCGGGAGAGGAGACCCACGGTCCGATACTCACCCTCCTTATATTATCTACTTCTGACAGATAATGGTGAGCCAGAGTGTTTTGAAGAGGTGTTACAGTCAGATACACGGGTTAAGTGGGAGCAGGCCATGGATGAGGAGATTGACTCTCTTGAGTCTAATCGTATATGAGAGCTAGTCACTCTACCTAAGGGTAAGAAAGCTCTTCATAACAAGTGGGTTTACAGATTGAAGGAGGAGCACGATGGTTCGAAACGGTATAAGGCTAGACTGGTTATGAAAGGGTTTCAACAAAAGGCATGTATCGATTTCACTGGAATATTCTCACCTGTGGTGAAAATGTCTATGATTCACATGATCTTGAGTATAGTGGTTGCAGAGGACTTACATCTAAAACAGCTAGATGTTAAGACAATCTTTCTTCATGGGGACCTTGAAGAAGAGATCTATATGCATCAGCCGACAGGATACGTGGCACCAGGAAAGGAGAACAAGGTGTGCAGACTGAAGAATAGTTTATATGGCCTGAAGTAGGCCCCAAGGCAGTGGTACAAGAAGTTCGACAGTTTCATGTCAGGAAACGGCTTTAGGAGATGTCATGCAGACCACTGTTGTTACTTGAAGAAGTTTGATACGTTATACATCATTCTTCTTCTGTACGTTGATGATATGCTTGTGGCCGGTTTAAGCATGAAGGACATCTCAGATCTCAAAAGACAACTGTCTAGAGAATTTGCCATGAAGAATTTAGGAGTTGCAAAACAAATCCTAGGCATGAGGATAAAGCGTGACAGGGAAAACAAGAAACTAGTTTTGTCACAGGCAGAGTACATAGCCAAGGTACTTGACCGATTCAATATAGAATGTGCTAAGCCGGTCAACACTCCATTAGCCAACCACTTCAAGCTATCTAAGGAGCAAGGGGCAAAGACGCAGGAGGAATGAGACTACATGGCTAAAGTCCCACATGCGTCAGCTATTGGGAGTCTCATGTATACTATGGTGAGCACGAGGCCAGACATTGATTAAGCAGTGGGAGTTATTAGTAGGTTCATGAACAACCCCAGGAAGGAACATTAGGAAGCTGTGAAGTGGATCCTTAGATATTTGGTAGGTACTAACGATGTAGGGTTATGTTATGGTGGATCAAAAATCAAGCTACAAGGCTATGTGGATTCAGATTTGGCAAGAGATATTGACAGCAGGAGAAGCACTACAGGTATGTCTTTACTCTGGGTAGTGATGCAGTCAGTTGAGTCTCTCAGTTACAGAAGATAGTATCTATCAGTACGACAGAAGCAGAATATGTTGCAGCTACAGAAGCATGCAAGGAGATGGTGTGGATGCAAAGTTTCATGGAAGAGTTGGGTAAGAAGCAAGCAGATTGCAAACTATATAGTGACAGTCAGAGTGCAATACACTTGGCCAAGAATTCAGCCTTTCATTCAAGGACCAAGCATATTGCCATCAGATATTACTTCATACATTCATTACTGGAAGATGGATCGATTGCTCTGGAGAAGATTCATATAAGTGAGAATCTTACGGATATGTTGACCAAGGCGGTCACACGAGAGAAGCTGAAGCTCTGTTCATCTTTGATTGGTCTACAGGCTTGAAGACAGGGAGGTGGTGCACTCCGGATGAAGAAGATAGGTTTATGGCGATGTGTCTCCAAGTGGGAGATTGTTGAGAAGTGGAGCCACATGCGCGGATTTCGTGTCGCAAGTCCTTTCGCAACTAGGATGCGGAAAGGAGTTTCACGGATTTCGTGTCGCAAGTCTTTTCACAACTGGGATGCAGAAAGGGAAGTTGCCAAAACTATAATTTGGGGTCCCTAGGGCTATTCTAGGGTTAAGGTGAATATTAGGAAATATTTTTAAGGTGTGGGCAAGGGATTTTCTCTGTATCTCCAAGGGAGAGGTTAGTATATTGCCTTGTAATCTTCGTTCTTCATAGTGGAAGTTTGCATCCGTGGTTTTTTACCCTAGTTTGGGGTTTTTCCATGTATATCTTGTCTCGTGGTTTGTTTGGATTGGTTTGATCTATTTCTAGTTTATATTTCTTCTTGTTTATCGTTTGTGGGTGAGGCCTGAGATTAGATCTAGGCTCACTACGATGTTGGCGTGTTGCGCAACAAAAAGACCACCAAAAATGAATTTTGCATGGACCAAAAAGTTAGAGAAAGAAAAAAAGAAAATAAAATAAAAGAGAAAGAGCAAAACAAGCTTACCATCTCTAAAGAGTTACATTCCAACAGAAAAGCACAAGGATAGAAGCAGAATTGCCAAATCAGGTAACCATACTTGACCTGACCAATTCCAACCAGAGGGTCAGCCCAAGCCCAATCCAGCTTAAAGAGGACCTAACTGCAATTTTATATTCATGAAGAAGTTGCACACATTAGTAGTTAAAATTAGCTCACACTCCAAATCGCCATTCATTGTGTTTCAGACCGCCAAACAATGATTGTTGATTTGTCGGGAAGTTGCCCCGTGCGGTCCCACTTTGCAATATGGTGCAAACAAGCTGGCTGATTCTAGAATGTAATGAGATATGTTCAGAGTCAGTTCAAAGAACACAAGATATACATATATTCTTATAGAATTCTCTATATACAAAGTATCTACTACATAGCTTGTAATGATACACATCTGATAAATTACAACTTTTAGCTGTTCAGAAATCCAGATTGTCCAAATTGCTGACCCAATTGTAGATGAAGCTATACATCACTGTCAGATCTTGTGGATTTGGTGGTATCATAGGTCCCCACAAAAGAAAAGAAAAATAAGGGAAAAGCGATATAGCTTTTGATTACTTGTTGTCACCAATAAAGTCAGTGAAAACCACATCATCTTCAATTAAAAAACAATCAATTGGTGGCCAAATATCAAGTTATGAGCTTACATAGAAATATCAAGAGAAAATCTCAGAGCTTTAGAAGGCTGTAGACGTCCTTTCTTTTGAAGGTAATTTGCCAAATCTCCCTGAAATCCACGGAAGTACAAGAATCCATATGGTTTAATGACATACATAAATGTTACCTAGACAATGCAGTCTTCAAAATAATATTTTAAGTGATGCCATATGTATTATCAACATCGATGTAAACAAGTAAACTGTATGGGTAAACTGCATTAGAATGGAATTATGGGACAACTCAAAGAAATAAAAAAAATTTAGATCACAAATAGGACAACCAAACTTTTATAGCAGACTACAGCAACCAAGTGTGCTATTAGAAAATTTCCATATGAATGTAAAGATTCTTACTTTTGGATGGTACTCTGAAACAATCATCATGGGTATATTCTGAGAAACAACTCCCACAAACTGAACCACATTAGGATGTCGAACCTTTTCTAACAATGTCAGCTCATTTTTGAAAGCATTTTTGTTTCACTGATCCAGACCGTTGGTTTGTTGGGGGCACATAGTCCACTGATCCAGACCGTTGGTCTGTTGGGCTCCACTATAGATAGACAAGAAAAACCTGGCCACCAATCTTGGCCTTAGTTTTTTAGTTGAATGTGGACAGTTGATGCATTTCTCTTCCTACCCATCTACTTGCATGCCACCAAAATTCAAGGTTGGGAATATCCTATCAAGGAGATTTCACAGTCCATCACCAGTAGGGCCCAACAGACCAATGGTTTGGATCACTGAACCATGGGTCCCGCTTGCACAGATACTTCTCATACAGTACCTTTTTGAGATTACCTGATTTTTAGGCCACAAGACCTAAACAATGTAGTATTATTGGTGTGTGCCCTCGAAGCCAATTTGATGATCTTATTTAGTGAATTGATGATCTTGTGGCCTTTTAAGACTTTTCCTTAGTCGACAAGAAAACATGGGGGCCATCGAGCACATGTGTGGGATATTTGAGCTGCACATCTAGTGGACTCTACCATGCAGATGGTTGGCCCTAATATCAGGCCAGTCCACTCATTAGGCCTCACATGTATGAATGTGAAACATATCTGTGTGCGCCACCTGATGAGTTGATTGGCCCAACTATTGGACTGAGTCATCTATTTAGTGAGGCCCACCTAATACCCAGGTTGTGCATATGTCTACAGAGCTGTGTGTGGGCATAGCAAAGCACCCAAAATAGTTTGTTGTATTGCAGACATATCAATTAGAAACACACTAGCTCGTTCTTAAAATTGCATTTCTTGTTGAACAGAATTTATTCTTGATATGGTGAGTGAATTAGTAGTTCTGAACTCTTGCAGTCACTTCCAAATGCACTTTTAGGAAAAAAAAAAAAAAAAAAAAAAACTTTCCTTCTTTATTGCTTACTAAGAAATAAAACTTGCAAATGTAGAGTATAGAATTTTTTTTAAAATAAATAAATAAATAAAATGAATCTGATGGTATCCAAACCACCATAAGGAATAAGTAAATTAATCAGAATGCCAGAGTGCCTATCCATAACAGTACTTGATAGATACCTAGCTATATGCTACTGTGGGCAAATATTCAAACAAAATCCATAGGAGCAGTGATGAAAATATCCATTCTGTTTAGATTGTGAAAAAATAATCAGGTTTCAAGGAATATGTTGAAATTTTGCATTAAGCTCTATCACACCTATACCCACAAGCCACCATACATCTTTTAATATCATATGCCATTATACATTACACACCGAGTTAAAAGCAATGACAATGTTGTGGGCCCCACCATGATGTACGTGTTTTATCCACGCCGTCCATCTATTTTTTCATATCCCAGGTCATGAGCCCAAAATGAGTCGGATAAAATCTCAAGCGGACCACACCACACCACAGGAAACAATGGTGATTCATTGCCCACCATTACAAATTTCTTAGGGGCCACAAATGTTTTGGATCAAGCTGATACTTGTGTTTTCCCTGCATCCATGTCTGGTTGACCTAATCAACAAGTTAGATGGCAGATAAATATTACAATGGGCCCTAAGAAATTTTTAACGGTGGGCATTCAATCACCCCAATTTTCCCTTGCCAATAGCTCTCCGTATCATACTGGAAAAGATCTGCTACAAACGGTTGCATGGGGCATAACACAAATGAGATTGTTTGCATGCACATGCTCAGGCCCACAAGTACGAATTCAGTGAGAACAAAAACCTGGGAAGCCCCCCAATCAACAGTGCTCCCCTGTTTTGGCCAATCAACACATGGGGCCCACACCATGATGCACGGTTCATGATATCATACAAGCTTTAGCCGATTCTGTTTAGATTGTGAAAAATTAAACAACAATAAATTTGTTAGGGATTAGACAATGCAAATCCCTAAAAAGGGATTCGACAATGCAAATCCCCTACTAGGGATTCGACAATACACATTCCTAATTAGGAATTTGTTATACAAATCCCTAAGTAGGGATTCAACAATGCATATCCCTAATCAAGTATTCTAAATTGCATAAAACAACACCGAGAAGGAAAAAAGAAAAAGAAAAAAACCTTAAATCAGACCTGAGAATCCGAGATTTATGTACAACAGAAGGTTGAACTGCAACAGAAGGCCGAGGAGATAGAGATATAGAGGACTAGGGTTTTGAGAGAGAGAGAGAGAGAGAGAGAGAGAGAGAGAGGGGGGGGGGGGGGGGGGGGGGGGGGGGGGAGAAGGAGAGGCAGGGAGAGAAAGAGAGTTGGTCGGGCGAGCGCAAATAATTTAGGGCGTCCCTTTTTTTTTTTTAATTGGGCCATTTACCTGTGGCCAGTAAAACTGGCAGCCGGAAAAGGGTAACCCCAACCGACGCCTTGGGTCTTTTTCTTGTAGTGTCTCATCAAGGAAAGAGTCAGTTTGTAACAGAGATTGCTACCATATCTGCAGTGCAACACCGGAACCTCGTGAAGTTGTATGGATGCTGCATTGAGGGAGATAAGCAGGTTCTGGTTTATGAGTATCTTGAAAACAGGAGCCTTGATCAGGCACTCTTTGGTATGGGACCGTACCTATTTCCATAAAACCATATTCTTATAACGACCTATCATTGAGTAGGATGTGAAATCCTACCACCCACATGTGCCAATGTGGTGTGGTGTGTATGTGCCAGGTCCAGGCCATTTATTTGGTGGGTCTCGCCATGGATGGGCCATTACCCAAATCCAGGCCATCCATTCGTAAGGTGTTCCACATGTTGCATAAAATAAATGGGCAGTTTAAGAACCACTTTTTTCATACACGAGTTACCCGCCTTATGGTTGGACCAGCAAGATATTTGGACCATGGCATATGAAAGGTAGGCCTCACCTGATAAACAACATATGGTGTCAAACGCACGTGCTCATTAGCAATTCCATTTCCTTTCAGGAAAGAGAAACTTGAATCTAACTTGGGCCACCCGCTTCATTATATGCTTGGGTACAGTCAGGGGTCTTGCTTATCTCCATGAAGAATCGAGGCTCCGGATTGTCCATAGAGATATCATGGCCAGTAATATTCTGCTCGATGCTGATCTTGTCCCCAAGATTTTAGATTTTGGTTTGGCCAAGCTATACGATGATAAGATGACCCACATCACACGGGTCGCAGGGACAATGTAAGAACCACTTGATCATCTACGTTCACCTATTTTCTTTTTCTTCTTTTGGTGTTACAGGTACAAATCATTCATCAGTTAAGATATTCAAAAAGGATTTTTATCAAGAGATTCGACTGAGGAATTGTATGGTAATGTATCCCGCCTTTCTTTATTACTGGTTATTAATAGTCCAACTGTCAGAGGAAAATCCTCTCTTTTTTTTTTTTTTAGAAAAAATAAAAGTTTGGAATTTCTTTGCTAATGAAGTGATACGCTACCAGATCTATCTTTCACAATTATTCTTTATTGATGGCCATTATAGAATGCTTTTCCCATATCCATATGAATCTGATCCATAGGAAGTATTTTAGGTAGGTTGTAATAAAGGCATTCTGATTTGGCGAACTTTATGTGGTGGCTACTTGGAACTTTAATAAGTGTGGTTCTTAAATCGCATTTGTCACTACTAACTATTGGTCATCTTTGCATTCTTTTGTTGCAGTCTGTAGTGACCTTTTTCAGCCAGGTTATGTCCCCCATTGGAGGCAATATTACTGCTGGCCCATGTTTGCAATTTCTCTTCTCATTTCCCCCCTCCTACAATATTACCTTGTCTTTGACTATTCATTGATTCTCGTTGATTTTGCAGGTGATGCAGTTGTTAATGTATACATAAACCATGAAAAGAAATTTGCATTTGTGGAGATTAGATCTATCGAAGAAGCCAGTAATGCAATGGCCTTGGATGGCATCATATTTGAGGTTTGAGATTTCTTTAGGCCTTGCAGTCTCCAATAACAAGTACAAAGCAGTGCAGTCTCTAGACCTAATGAAGTGAGCAGGTTGCAAGATGCGCAAAAATAAATAAATAATAAACCAGAATTCTGAGGAAGTAAAGTATGTAATAATTATTAAGCAAATTGCCAAGGTATATTTTCTATGCGATGTTTTGTTATTTCAGGTTGGTATAACTTAAGAATCTTGGCACATTTTGATGGACCTAATTCTTTCTGCACCTGCAGTTCGTTGTTGGTTTGGGCAATAAAGTTTCATCAACAGATATTGAAGAAGGCATGCGTGTCAGGTAAGTTCAATTTTCCACTCTATAATATTTCAACCAAATCTAAATAGGAATTCTTTGTCAACCAACATTTATGCTATTATTTTCACAGAAAATTTATGTATTTTTGTCCGTCTTTTGTAGGACAATGATTGACAGATTAGGATCTGCAGCCTAAGAATCTGTGCTGATAGTCTAAGAGGGAAGGAGGGAGCTTGAAAGTAAGTGAGATGTGGATGTTGCAGCCTAAGAATCTGTGCTGATAGTCTCTCTTGAATGGGTTTTAGGAAGAAATCTTAGTCAAAGTCGTGCATTATCACCCTTCATGTGAATATGAATCCAGATTGGGATGGACACTGTTAATTTCACCTGAATTTTCAAGTTTGCTTTTCTCATGTCATTGATTAAACTATTCTAACTGTATGTACAGGTTTTGGAAATTCATTTTCTGGGTATCCATCAAACAGGAGTGACACAGAATCAACATTCTCTCATCTTCGGCATTGTCAAGTAATTTTGGTTCCTCTTGTTTTTCAACATGCTTCATGTGCACCAAGAACGCAAAATGCTAATTCAACTAAGTTAACTCAGGGGTACAATGAATCCATGGTATGTTCTATTTGAATAACATTCATGGGCCTTACATGCCCGGATATATTGATGAGAAATTGTAGTCGGATATTCCAATTTCTGAAAGTGGGGTCCATGATCGGTTATCCATTTGATGACCTGATGGGTTCGATGTCCACAATTTTATGTAGTTTAATTCATTACTAACTCTCCATTATCTCCTCTTTTTTATCTTCACAGATCTTGTGTTCTGTTGTTTTCGATACTGTGATTAATATGGTGGGCTGTTTTCACAGTCTCTACTTACACCTTACTTTTGTGTTCAGGGTTTTCCGAAATATCTGCTGATTTATCAGAGGCAGCAATAGCTCACTGCCAATTAATCGTCGTTTACAAGTAAGTTGCCCACATTCATATTGTCACACATTCCTTCTCTTCATACATGGTGCTGGAGGACCAAACTATTGTCGCAGTCACCTTCTTTTATTTAACTTCTCAGCCACTTACTTTTTCATGTGGCAAACCTGTTATGAGGTATGCTATTACTTTTTTTTTTTCAATTTTTTTGAGTGTTCTCTGCCATAGTGCAGGTGGTGGGATGCGGTCTCTGCATTTTGGGGGCATCCAAATAGTGATTTTTTTTTAAAGATGGGAAACAATCATTGAAATAAAAAAAAATAATCCAACAGTCCTATTTTCGGGGCATCTTATGTTGGAATCGAGCCTGCCAAATGAATGATTTGGATGACAAATGGTGGGCCCCACATTCACACTCTGTTGCTTGGGCAAATTGGTTGATTGAATATTGTGTATATCCCCATAATTGGTCTTGAGACCAGTTTTATTGACTGGAATTGACCGATTGTTGAGTTGAAAGTGAGATCAAATTAAAGGTTAGATGCTAAGGCCTTGTTTGATAGATGCCTCAAAATGAGTTCTTCTCATTTCAATTAAGCGCAATTATGTATTTTAATGTCGAATACATAATGAATTCATGTTCATAGTAATTATGTATTAGGGATCAATGTCTTTAATGCATCATTACAGTAAAGTGAAATGAGATGAACTCATTTTTAAGTGTCTATCAAACAGGGCTGAAAACTACTTTTCAAGAGGGTTATCATTCGACCTTATCTCCCTCTCTTTCTACAATCTACAAGCACACACCCAAATCTTTATCTCTTTGTTTACATACTCTGAACTTGCTTTATTTTCATAGATTACAAGGTTAGCTGCTAATAGAATCAAGAACTTATGTGAAAGGCTACAATTGTCTTTTCAAGTCAGGAAGAGTGTTTATTGTTTGATGTAACAAATCCTTAATTTGACCTTATATTATATGTACATACATATTCTGACCTTGTAAGAACTAGTCTAAGTGGTTGTTTGGGATTTTGGTGTAGTGCCATTTTAATCGTCTCAATTGGAAGCAATGACTACCTCAACAGCTATCTACAGCCAGATTACCATAATACTAGCAAATACTTTTCTCCTCAAAGATTTGTTGGATTGCTGGTACATAAATTATCTCAACATTTGAAGGTAAAACTAGCCGAAACCATGAATATCTATTAAAATCTAAAGAACTATGATCCAACATCCTTAGTTTCATTGGAACACATGGATAATCCAATCAATTGATCTAAAATGTCCATTAGCAATAATGCATGATTGGTTCTTGTCCTACGTTGATAGGATTGAATGAAAGTAGGGAATCCTTAGTGGAGAGGGATCAGTTCATATACAAGTTACAAGTAAATGAAAGATTTGAAAAAGTTAAATGGTAATAAACACATGATATTGATTGCTAGTAAACATTAGTACTAATGCACATAGAATGCTTTAATCGTTGATTTATGCTCACCAATTAAGGAAATCACCCTTTCTTTCATTTTTTTTTTTTCTTCTTCTTGGGGTTTAATTCTCAGAGGTTGTATAAACTGGGAGCACGGAAGATCATTGTATTGAGATTGGAATAATTGAGTGTTTTCCGAGCATAACAAATGCAGTAGATTTCAGCACAGTTTGTATGGAAGAAGTAAATAAGCTTTTATTGGAATAAAAGTGCCTGCTTTCACTTCTAATGGTAGAGCAATCAAATCACTGGTCATCTTTGATTTATTTTTTATTTTTTCTCTTTTTTCTACTCTGACTTGTCACCTGTGATGTTTGTGAGAAATCTTCCCCGTCCACTCATTTTGTGAGTTCATTTTAGTGTATGAGGCCAAAAAAGAACCGTATCCAATGCTCAACTGAGCCGAAAACGTGATAATTGAACGGTTTACAGTTGAAATATTCATGGGGCCATAAAAGTTATGAATCATGCTAATATTTTTTGTTTTCAGTTCATCCTAGTACTAATGATGTTATTAACGGTATGATTGGCACGTAAACATTACTGTCAAACCCAAGGAGGTTTCAACAGTAAGAATTTCCCTGAACACATTTTTACTTTAGTACGGCCCACTTGAGTCTTGGATCTGCTCACTTTTAGTCTCATGTGGTTCACTTAGTTGAGCATTCTTTTTACGCTTCTCTGAAAATGGTTCCTTTTTTTTCAACTAGTTCTTCAATATTCTCTAGTAGTATGGATGGGTAATGATACTGGCTCTTTTGATGCTTTTGAACAGGTTCGTTACAAAATTTTCTTAGGGGTCACTGCTTCTGTAATGAATTGAGATGCTGATGGAACAAGTTACAGTCTTGTTTTAGAGGACAACCCAACCCTCTGGTATCTTTTCTTTCCAGATTTGGGGCCATTTTTTTTCTGCTTGTTTAAGCTCCTTTAATGGTGATTTGGTAGATGGGTGTCTGCTAAATGTGGAAAAAAGCAGAAGCCCACATGCTAAATTTCTTTAGTTCATCTTTCATGCATTACAGGAAGCTTTTTGCAGTTGATTTCTCTATTTCTGCGTGTTTTTTTTTTCATCTGTTTTAGATGATAATCTGTGAGATATATGAGGACAGTAGAAAAACCAGAGCCCAGATCAAAATAGCATCTGGGTGTTTCATCTTCTACATTTTTACCCATCTCCGATGGGTGAACGAAGGTTCTTAGCCGTTGATTTCTCTGTTTCTTAGTGTTTTTTTTTTTCTTTGACTGATGTCCTTCAAAGCTTCCATGTAGACTTGTATCTATCAAATATATTAAACATCTAAAAAAACTGAAGGCCATCTTCCTCCATTTACTTCCATATCTGTTGCACGAGAGAACGTTCTAAGCAATGGATACTTTGTTTCCGCATGTTTTCTTCGCCTTTGTTTTAAGCTCTTTTCATGGAATCATGTTAATGAGTATCCGTCATAAAGAGTAGATAAACATAAGCCACTATCAAAATAACATCTGGGTGGTTGTTCTTCTACATTATCACTGGACTGGAATCCTCTGAAACACTGCATAAAACACTAGAGATCTTTGGGGCACACCATGTTGTATATGTTAAATCCTAAGTACACTATAGATATTAGGCCATGGGGCCAAAAATCAGCCAGATTCATAACTGGGGTGGGCCACAATGGTGGGTATCTCACATCAAACCCTTTCATTGGGTTGAAATCACAAGGATGAAGTAAAGATACAAAAATTAGCCTGATACAAAGCTCGGCGAGCGAGCCACACCTCTGAATTTAGAGGTTTTAGGCACAATTTTACATGTCCCATCTGATATATATATATATATATATATATATATATATATATATATATATATATATATATATATATATAATATATATATATATTATATATATATATCATGCTGATCTTTTGCTTTTCATGTATAGCGGATGTAACGATTTTATATGCCTATTTATACAAATCTCTATCATGCCTATTTATACAAATCCTCTATCACTTGATGAACAAAGTGGATTTCACATATACAACATGGTGGGCCCAAAGAGCTTTGGTGTTTTACATGCTGTGTAAAACAAGTAGAGGATTTGTATAAAATAGGCATGATAGAGGATTTGTGTAAAACAGGCATTGTAGAGGATTTCAATCCATTAGCACCCATTTCTCATGCATGAAAGACATTTTTGGCCATAAATACTATGCTTCTCTAAGCTCTTTTAATGTCTACATTTTGGTAGGTATCTGCAAACGAAAGAAGAACAATTAAAAGATTAACATCCGGGCATGTTGCTTTCTCCAATTTTATCCACATCTAGTGCATGAAAGGACTTCTCATACATGGATTCTCTGAGGAAATCTTTCAAAACTGACGGAGCTTACATTATGGAGGATTTTATTTATTTATTTTTAATTTATTCGTGCAATTGTAAACTTATTGTTGTAAATATATATAATTTTTATTATAAAGTTGTATTAAATTTTATTTGTATATAATATTATTTGGTTTTTATATATAAAAACAAATGTATAGCTTCCATTCGTAAATAATGAAAAATACAGTTCCAAAAATTTAAAATCTGACCCGTTGGCAACATTAAGAACTATTTAAAACCATTCCTAAAATTTCGTTCCTAAAATTTGATACGATATTGAACCGTTCCAGTTTTTTTGCGATGCCTCTTTTTGGAACGGTTTAAAACCATTTCTAAGGGATTTAGGAACGGTTTAAAACTGTTCCTAAATGACATTTTTGGTGTAGTGCTAGGAAGATTTCAATAGTGGGGTCATTGTTGTAAGACCCGTATCCTAGACCATACCATTCCATAGGCTTCCGCGGTCTTCCCGGTCGAATTCCGACAACCTTCGACCCTTAACCGGCATTTGTGCGCGACCCTGCGTCACACGCCGTCAACTTGAATCGACTCAACCAGAGACTTGTACCCTAGCGACCGTGCCGTCGCCGCGGTTCCGATGCCGCGACTAACGTGCCGATTAGATACCTTGGTCAGGAGATGTGGGCCAGCGTTTGGTGCGAGGAAAACGTCGCGCGTGCGAATTATGAGAGAATCTCTACGATATGTCACATCAATCAATCAACAATCAATCCTATCATGTCAAGTACATGTCAAGCATACATCACCTCTCACCCTTCCCCAAGCAACCCCCAAAGTCAAAAAAGTTTCT
>JAJHSJ010002461.1:0-21230 GCA_021015155.1 Magnolia officinalis | reverse complement strand
AAATTCCTTTTGTGGCATGAGTTAAAGGATGGGTCAGACCATGGTCAAGTGGGGTCTACCACTGTTATTGAAGTGGGATCAGTTGACTCTTTGATATGATTCATACATATACATGTATGTATGTATTGGTGGCCATTGTTAAGGGCCCCCCTTGGCATTCATTAAGGCCCATAATGATGTAATTGTGGCCGTTGTTGAGGCCCACCTTGGTATACATGTAAGGCCCATTGATCAGGCCCATCTGGATGTATTTGTGGCCCGTTGAGAGGCCCACTTGATAATTATAAGGCCCATGTGATGGGGCCCATTCAAGTATTTGAGGCCCATGTTACAAGGCCCATCTTGATGTATTTGTGGTCCGATGTCGAGGCCCACTTTGATATAATGAGACTCCATGTTACGGGGCCCATTGCGATGTATTCAAGGCCCATGGGTTATAGCCCATTGCAATGTATTGAGGCACATTAGTACGATCCAATTGGTGTGGCCATTAGATATACGTAAGGCCCATGTGATATGGCCCATTGATGTATTAAGGCCCAATGAGATGTACCTAAGGTCCATTGCAATGTGTAATCCTTCCAGGGTTTATATAATGATATTTATAGCGAGCGTGCCTTAGGAGCAATGGTGGTTGTTTCGCCCATATTGTAGGTACAATGTGGTTAAATGTCCGCATTGTAACTCTCCTTAGGGCTCACCGTCGGGCCCACACTAGTGTGTGTAGGCCATCTAGGTTCATCTGTATCGTAAGGATAGTCCATTACTTTATAACATGCTTAGTATAGCTCCATGATTCATACCCATACGCATATCTGTATGCTTGATGTGAGAGATGTTTGATCATAGCATAAGCCGTTGGGCTGAGACATTTACGGGACTCCTTATGAGACGAGTAGTGCCCACATGATCGCGTGGTACGCGTGAGATCACTGCATGATTGTACGGTGTGAATCATGCATATCGCATATGTGTGACTTGATCAACTGCACGCCCCTAGCGACATCAGGGCCGTGGCTCCACAGGCACATCGTGGATGGACGTATCGGATACCGGAAATACTTGTTCTAGCACTGTGGGCACTAAGGATGTCCTTGGGTGAGAGTCCCAGAACCTTTTTGGTACCAGGAGATGCTCAAACGTCTAGACCGAGTGGATACACGAGCGCCCGAGTGCCGAATACCAGTAGGCCGCGTCTCCCACTGTGTCGTGGTCGATTGGAAGGGGGTGTGGCCTTATCCGCCTGAGTGGGGGGCCTATAAGCTAGGCTGAGTTTGACCAGCTCACAAATGTGTCCGCTATCGACGAGTAGGGTAGGTATTGGCAGACTACTGGTCAGGCGGATAGTGTAGTCTCTTCACTTACTTGACTGTGCAGCTGGGAGGAGGCAGTCAGGGTGTGAGGTGTATTAGACCCCGGTGATATCCAGAGAGGAACTGTACTGATATGTGTACATGACGAGGAATGACATGCTTGTATTGCACTCGCATAGGGCATTCGGCTACGTAGGCCTTGCATTGCGTTGGTATGGCCGATAGCATTCATGTTTCGCATCGCATGGCCTTGGTATGACCGATATCATTCATGCCTTACATTACATAGCTCTGGGTTTCATGGACTTACCGCATATTTCTGATTACTCTGATATTGTACACTTGGCGTTTGTTTTGTACACACACTTACACCACCCTCTAAGCTTTTGTAAGCTTATGCACAACCGTTGCGTGCAGGTAGCGTTGGACAGCAGCCGCGCTGAGGGAGGAGCGTGTATCAGATCTTTTGGAGCTTTTTGATCACCTTGTATTTCCCTTTCTGCATTGTACTTAAAAGTTTTTGATATAGTGGATATGTGGTGATGTTGTTTTGTGACTTAGTTATGCTTTTGTTATGCTCCATTACATACAAAAAAAAAAAATTCATACTAAAAATCCTCTTGTAGGATCCCAGGATCGGAATCTGGCGATGGGCGCTGAAAGCCGAGAATGGGATACTACGGAGACTGTTGGCGCCGGATTCGGCGATCGAGAATTTTGTGAGCCCAGTTTCCAAGTTTGGGGCGTGACACTTTTATTCAATGCCTTGGATATGCATGCAGCATGATGATTACTATACGGTCAAATATTTCTATAATTCATCCTTGTGACGTGACATAGTTAATTTTTCTAAATAAATCCATAAAACTGACCTTGACAAGACACACGAGTCAAAGCCACCTCATAGTGTTCTTGTCATTGTCACACAGCGTAGAGTTGTAAGGACATTTACGTTATATAAAAGAACAATGAGACTTTAAGTAATTTGTCGCTTGTAGATAAATGATCTTGTTGCACGAATGGCTTTGTTTACAAATCTTGAATGACCAAGCGATTATCATACTCACAGTTATGAAGCTGGTAGCGATCTATGGCCGTTGTAACTTGTGGGATTAAATGATACGAGAGAATACAGATTCGTTTATTCTAATCTCAATGATACTTCACCCTAATTCATCGTCCACACATTAAGTATGTCTCAAGCAATCCTAGTCATTCAATTAGTAAATGTCAAAAGGAATTAATGGATATCAAATGTATTATTAAAAGTAAAATAGCAAGTGGTCCAAATTTAAAAGGTTAAAAAAAAATAAAAAAACCATAATCTTTACCGTCTGAATTTTCTTGGTACAGTTATTCCTCGTCAACAGCCAGGTCAATGATTTAGACGGTCTGATTTCCATGATACCATGTCGTGTATAAATTCCAAGAGTCCCCATCATTTTTGAACACATGGACAGTAATCCTCTTCCTCTACCATACCTGTTCTATCTAGCGGCATAAAACAATGATATATGAGGTTCACCATAATGTATATGTTTTATTCATTTTGTTTATCTATTTTTAGAGATTATTTTAAGGCATGAAATTAAAATAAAGTATGTTTAAATTTTAATTGGACTATATCATGAGAAAACAGTGGTGATTAAACATACACCATTAAAAGCTTCCTAAAGTCCATTGTAATATTTATTTCCTATCCAACCCTAACACAGATATTGGTCAAAACTTTTGTGGGCTCAAAAAGTTTGTAACGGTGGGTATTCAGTCACTAATGTTTTCTCATGTGTTGGTCTACTCGACATCTGGATATATCTCATTTTTTTGTCTCATTTTTTGTCTCATGCTGTAAATGTTCGAAATAAAATAGATGCACGGAAACAAATACATCATGATGCGGCCTTACATAGCACTGTCCAGTAGGACGAGGCGACAATCGTCAGTAGGCAATCCGCCTGCGATTAGGTGAGGCAGGGGTAACATTTAAGTGGGTGAGACCTTAACCGTGTGGCCTATATCGATGTATGTGATGAATATCCACGCTGTCCATCTGTTTTTTTCAAGTCATTTTAGAGCATAGTCCCAAAATATAGGAATATCCAAATTTTAAGTGGACCCCACCACAAGAAAATAGTGGTGATTGAATGCCCACCATTGAAGACTTCCTAGGGCCAACTGTAATTTTTATTTTCCATCCAACCTTTTGATAAGATCAGAAAGACCTGACTGAAGGAAAACACGAGTAGTAGCTTGATCCGAAACTTTTGTTACCCCAAACAAGTTTTTAATGATGCAAATTCCATCCACCGGGATATATCTGTTGAATATCCATGCCGTCCATCCTTTCTTTCAACTCATTTTAGAGCATAGTCCCAAAATATAGGAAGGTCCAAATCTTAGCTGGACTACACCACAAGAAAATAGTGGTTATTGGACACCCACCATTGAAGACTTCCTACGGCCCACTGTAATTTTTATTTTCCATCCCATCTGTTGATAAGGTCACACGGCCTGATTGAAGGGAAAAACAAATATCAGCTTGATCCAAAAATTTTGTAACCCTAGGATGGACGGCGTGGATATGCAACACATAAGGTGGGCCCTACTGTTACCCCTTCCCCGCCTAATCCGCGCCCTAATGACTCGCAACAGGACACGGATTACGTCACCCCTGCCGGACGTTAAGCCGTCCGAGCAGGGCTTTGTGGGCCCAACGTGATGTAAATGTTTTATCCACTCTTTTCTCCTGTCATTTTAAGGTAGGAGTCAAAACATGAGGCAGGTGCAAGTCTTAAGTGGACCACAAAGTGGGGATTTAACTTCCACCGTTACAAACTTTTTGGGAGCTGGAGAAGTTTCGGAATCAAGCTGATATTTGTTTTTTTAATTTCATCCACGTCTAAATGACCTTGTAAATGGGTTGGATGGTAAAAAAAACATCACCGTGGCCCTTAGAAAGGTTCAACGGTGGGTGTCATTATCATTGTAGCTTCCTTCAGTGTGGTCTACTGGAGATGTGAACCTGCTTCATTTTTGTAATAATATCTTAAATGATCTGAGAAAAGCGATGAACGGCGTGGATAAAACACTTACATCACGGTGGGCCCCACAGAGCCCTGCCCAGGGGTAAGACCCGCGGCTCAACAAAACGATCTGCAGGCCGGAAACTTCCTCAGACATAACGACAAACAGGTGTAGTTCGAGGAGTTGGATCCTGACTCTTGCGTGGTAGACTCTCAGTAGTTGAAATCGCACCGCAGCTGAGTGTGTGTTAAATTTTTTTTTTTTTTAAAGTTCGAGGAGTTATTCACGGGTATTTGGGCCCACGAGCAATCCAGACCATTGATCTGTTGTCTCCAACCTTAGATGAATTATAACCCAAAAATCTCCCTGAAAGAACAATCTTTCACATCTTGATTTGGCCTATAAATAGACGGCTAAGAAGCAAGATACAGCAACAGGCTACATCCAACCGAAAAGGACCCGATATTGGTCGATAGGGTATTCGAACATGGGTATAAAATTTTGGGCCACAGTCTAGGCATGGCCGTAAGATACAGATCAATGGTCTGGATTACCGAACAACGTCCCCGAATTAAAGAACCCGCGCATACCGTCGAAACACGACTGTCGAGTATCGCATGTTCTAAGCTTCTTACAATCCTACAAACGGAGAAATTTAGGACTGTGGACTCCACCTTTTATCCAGCTAATTTTTTTTTTTTATGAAAGAAGACAAACCTTGTTTTGCAACTTAGACCTGTGTATACGGATAACGAATTTAAGGACAAAAATACCCCCTCTCTTGCAAAGACGAGCGCTGACGCTCCTCCAGCCAAGAGTTGTACAAACGGCTCAAAAGATATCAAAGTTACATTGGCCAACAACTATGTATTTATTATATCCACAACGTTCATCCATATTTAGAAATCATTTCGGAGCATTATCCAAAAAAAAAAAAAAAAATCATATCCAGATCAAATGGACCACACCACAAAGAGCAGTGGGAAAACTGAATTTCACCGTTAAAAATTTTGTAGGGCCCACCACTTGATAGTTAGATCTGTCTTATTTTACGTCTCAAGCTTAATATGAGCTCGCCAAATCGATGGACGGTTTGGATATAACACAGACCTCATGATGGGACCCACAAAAGGCGGTGGGATTATAACGGCAAAAAAAAAAAAAAACAGAATTTATAGCTACGGATTATAACCGTAGCCATATCCGTAGCCTAGAAAATCGGCGAGGCAAACTAGAAAACGGCGGGGCAAATTAGAAAACGGCGGGGCAAACTAGAAAATCGGTGGGGCAAATTAGAAAACGGCGGGGCAAATTAGAAAATCGGCGGGGGCAAGCATGAAAAACGGCGGGGCAAACTAGAAATCGGCGGGGCAAGCATGAAAAACGGCAGAGCAAATTAGAAAATCGGCGGGACAAGCATGAAAAACGGCAGGACAAACTAGAAAATCGGCGGGGCAAGCATGGAATGGAAATCGGTGGGGCAAACTAGAAAATCGGCGGGGCAGCATAAAAAATGGCGGGGCAAACTAGAAAATCGGCGGGGCAAGCATGAAAATCGGCGGGGCAAACTAAAAAAATCGGTTTCGGTAGGGCAAGCATGAAAATCGGCGGGGAAAAAAAAATTCATGTAACGTCGATATATCGACAATATGTCGATATATCTATACTTGATTTTGTCGATATATCGACATATGGTCGATAATATCGAATTAAGTCCTCATTTGTCCAGCGACTTAACCAAAAAATTCTATGTAACGTCGATATATCGACAATATGTCGATATATCGATGCTTGATTTTGTCGATATATCTACATATGATCGATAATATTGAATTAAGTCCTCATTTGTTCAGCGATTTAACCAAAAAATTCCATGTAACGTCGATGTATCGATAATATGTCGATATATCGAAGCTTTATTTTGTCGATATATCTACATATTGTCGATATATCGATGCAGTCTGTGTTAGTTATATATATATATATATATATAATAATATATATATATTATATATATATATATATATATATATATGTTGTGTTGCTTTTGTGGGTCCCATCATGATGTCTGTGTTATATCCAAACCGTCCATCTATTTGGCGAGCTCATATTAGGCTTGAGACGAAAAATAAGATAGATCTACCCATCAAGTGGACCACACTATAAATATAATGGGGAATTGAACGTCTACCATTGAAACCCTTTTAGGGGTTACAAAATTTTTGAATCATTATGAAATTTGTTTTTCCTCTTCACCCAGGCCTTTGTGACCCTATGAATGAACTTATACAGGGAGAATTTCTCACAAACATCACAGTGGGCCCCCAAAAAGTTTTTACTGGTCGATGCTCATTCAACACTGCGTCCTATAATGTGGTACACTTGAGATTTGCATTATACCTATTTTTTGTCTCATACCATAAAATGACGTGGAAAAATATATGAGCAGCATAGATGAAAAGCATACATCATGGTGAGGCTCACAGACCATCGAATATCCACCATTGCATGGTGGCGGGGGAATACCCAGTCCGTTTCCGTGAAAGGAGGGGTATTTTCGTTTAGAAATTCTATCTCCGCACTTGGTCTAATTTGCAAACGAAGGTTTGTCTTCTTTCATAAAACAAGCTGGAAAAAAGGTGGGTCCACAGTCCTAAAGTTCCCCTACAAACGTCTCTACTCTAAGCTTAACGTACAAATTAATGTTTTACTATAAAAATGATTTTTAAAATAAAATCTAATCCGTTAATAATTTTTTCCACATAATTTTACAATGATATACGAAAAATAAGTTAATTTGAACTTTGGTTATTCAAGAACTCAGGTGGGCCACACAAGTGATTTAGTGTGTTTAGCGACAATTTTACAAGATGTAGCTCATCTTTATTTTGGATTAATATTTTTTTTGGTGATAAGGAGAATACAAGGTTCCACCCATGATGGACGGATTGGATTTAATTAAAACATCATTGTGTCACCACACGAGGATTTGTACTTTAAGCCTAACCTAGAAACGTCTTGTCTCTTATCCAGCCTCCCTCAGGAGCGGATTCCCTGTGACTCCGGACACAGAGAGGTCCACACGGATGTCCGTGATGTAGAAAATCCACTCTGTCCATCTGTTTTTAAAGGCCACAATAGGACATGCTTATAAAAACCAAGAATATCCAGAACTCAGGTGGACCACACCAACAAAACAGTAGGAACAGCAATGTCCACCGTTGAAAACTCATGGATCTAACCACGATTTTTATATACCATCCAAACCTTTCATAGAATTATTACCATTCAGATAAACTGTAGGAACAAATATAATCCTGATATAAAACTTCCATCACTGCCACGTGTTCAATACCCACTTTTTCGTATGGTATGACCCATGTAAGTTTTGAAAATAACTGATTTTTATAATTTTGTCCTATTTTGGTCTTTCAAAATAGATGGGCGGAGTGGATTTGTCACGGACATCTCTATGGGTCCCACACAGCCGCTGGCACAGAGATATCTCTGTGCTCGGGTCACACGCAGTACGCTGCCCTCAGTGGCAATCTAGTTGTTTCATAGAGAGCGGAGGGCGTAAACTAAACGCGCATCTCTCAAGCCGACTCCAGATAGGAATTGATTCAACAGCGGAATCAGCTCTCTCTCTCTCTCTCTCTCTCTCTCTCTCGAAGCGTCAGCTGCTCTAGAAAAATCTTGGAAGCTTAGGTAGAGAGAGTAAGAGAGTCTGGTAGAATCTCTCTCCTTCTCTTTCAGTTAAAGAGAGAAGCTTGGAGGAAATGACGACACCACCCTTCAACGTCTCAGCGGTAGAGCCGACTGCCACCTTCGACTGGTGGCACGAGATCAATGAATCGACTAAGTGGCAGGACGGGATCTTCTTCTTCCTCTGCGCTGCCTACGCCCTCGTCTCGTCCGTCGCTCTGGTTCGTCTCCTCTCTCTCTCTCTCTCTCTCTCTCTCTCTCTCAATCTAATTTTGTATTTGGATTTTCTTTCCTGCTTCTTGTAATTGGTTTGATTGAATTTAGGGTTTTGATGTTTGTTCTCCGGCTTGAATTTCCTTTCTTTTTCTTTTTGCTGTTTCTGTGACTTTCAGCTCTAAGTCACTTACATGCAAAACTACCAGGAAGCTTCATGGGGCTGGAGGTGAGAAGTCACTCCTCTGTTAAGTGACTTGCATTTGAATTTCCTCCCCAAACACTACCTGAAAGTCACTTCCCAATTACAGAACTTTTACAGTCATCCAAACCAAAATTGATTTTCAAGTTAAGGTCTAATCACGAAGTTTCTATTTTGGACTTTGAGTAATAATTTATTGTCACACTTATGGGTGCCGATATGTGGCATATTACATTTTGAGTGTTATCGTTATGGATCGAGTGACACAATTACACGAGTGAATCGGGGTGAGAAATATGGAACTTGATGGCCCACACTTAAATCAATTACATTCAGGTAGACAAGGCAATTCGCCTCCCTAATCCGATGGCAGAGATGGTCGGCTGACTTCACGGTCTGGTCAAATACAAGTGGAGCTGTTGACAGTCCGGTCCTATACAAGGGGATGGACCCCACTCTATTTGTCTCATCTCTTCTTTTTCTCACCTCCTTTTCCTTCTAGTGATATAGGAAGTGCAGATGCTGCCGGGGGGGGGGGGGGGGGGGGGGGGGGGGGGGAGGGCTGCAGCCCGAAGTGGAGCACCCTTAGTACGGTCCGGTAAGCAGGAAGTGCTAAGGAGAGGGGAGAGAGAGAGTGAGAGTGAAGGAGAGACATATGGATGAGCGATGAAGGGGGTATATATAAAGGGAGAGGCCACCGCCTCTTTCCCTCTACTCCTTCCCTTCTCTACACGTTTCTACCTGTTCCTATGTATCCCACTCAACCCTATAGTGGGGAACATTTATTTTTTTATTTTTCACTCTGCCTTAAAAATGTTGACTGGCATTGCATATGTGGAGTAAGAAGCAGAGAGATGAAGCCAACCGGGATTCCAATGTTTCTACACGTAGGTGTTTGTATAGTGGTATATCCAAGGAGCCTTATTCTAACTAAAGGGTAATAAATCTTGAGTAGCAATCCTGATTCGAAGAATCACTCTGACTACATTCCTCCCTTGTCTTCTATTCAAGTTGGAAACATCATGCATCGTCATTCTGATATAGAGTCGGAGCAAGTATTCCCACATTGCATGTGCAGTTTGATGAGGACAAAGGATTAAGGCAATGTGAGAATCCACTGAACTCAGGATCCAACTAATAACGTGGGCATCATCAGGGTTTTAAGTTTTTTAGGGTTTTCACACCCTTCGAATTACATTCCTTCTTAGAGCCATCAACAATTTCCCCATACGGTTTTTCCTCGTACAAAAATTCCAAAGTGGAATTCCCAAAGGAAGTAGGTTCTTCCATCCAATCTGATATGGAGACTTATAACTATTGAGTGAAGCTATTATTACCATTGTTCAATGATTGACGATTATGGCCAATATCATTGATATCACATGGTATCGATATGAAACATGGGATGTATACTAACTATTCCCTCATATCAATGATATTATCACAACATTATTGATATTGTGAGATGTATCAATATTACGTGTATGGATTGATACTTGTGATCTTTATAAAGTCACATTGTATCGATGGATACTTGCAGTATTTTGCAAGTATCGAGTGACAACAATGTATATTGCTAGAATTTGAGGAAACAAAAAAAAGCCTTTTTTGGGCAAGATTTCTGGGAGAAATTGTTTGTACCTATGTTTTTGGGAACACAACTTGAGTTGTTTTGCATCAAAACAAGATTTTGGTGGAGAAATCGAATCAGCCTTTTTTTTGGACAAGATTTTCTGGGAGAAATTGTTTGTACCTATGTTTTTGGGAGCACAACTTTGAGTTGTTTTGCATCAAAACTAGATTTTGGTGGAGAAATTGTGTTTCGAGAGTGGCTTTGAGCCGCAACCCCAAAGGTGAGAAAATTTTGATTTTGCTGGTCTAATGTCGTCTTTTTCAATAGATTAGGAAGAAAACAAGTATAAATCCAAATCTAAGCATGATTTTCACACATTGACATGGATTTGAAGCAACAAATTTTGATTTTGATGGTGGGAAATGATGGTAATTGGAGAAATTCAAATTTCTTCCATTTTCAACCTTTTGCAATTTAAGTGTGGAGTTACATTGTTTTCTCAATATCCATTGATGGGCATACTGGTGCAGTTTGGTGATGATGAGCACCAAAGAGATGTTAAGCAATACGCGACCCAGTATCATCAGTGCATGAGTTGGGCATAATACTGAAGTTATGTGGAGCAACTGTATTATTGTAGAGCTAGTAGGGATGGGGATGATAACCTTGAGCTGCCTCGTAACTCAATGTGGGTTAAGTCTTAGTTCGTGGTTGTATTGCTTGAGTTTTATAGAATGAATTTGCCCGACCACGATGAATCTAATCCGCCCGCCCTCCTTTCTTTCATTGGACCACATCCCGGGATGCCCTTATTGATTCAATGATCAAGGGTCTTGGGAGGAAACTTTAGAAAGCAATCCTATAGGTTGGGTTGGTCTGGTTGTCCCCCTAGCAGTGGCTGGTTGGGCCCTGGTTCAATCTTGCTGATTCCACCTCGACATGGCTCAATAGAAGCGTAAGGTAAAGTGTTCTTAAAACAAAACCATCAGTGCAATTCTTGTATTTGTATGAGTTTTGAATGATATGAAACCATTTTGGGTATAATTGCATCACTTCTGTTTGACAATGAATAATGGTTATTATTTCATTTTATTTGTAAGTATTTTGGGTTCTAATGTGTATAATGTGTCTTTTAGCATCTCCTGAAGTTTCATTGAAAAATTCCACAATTTTCCTAAATCCTAAAGTTTCCCTAGTGTTTTCTTCGGACTGTGATACATTATGCGATACATGTGATATTTCTTGATGTTTACCTAATGTTTATGTATCTGAAGGGTTTGATACTAGGTGCAGTACCGATACATATTTATTATTATAAGAAATCAGACCAGGATTGGTGTAGACATTGGATAATGTAGACGCCTCAGAATCACTCCAAAGAAAAGTGGACCTTCAGACTATAAACATCCCAAAAAAGGACTCAGATTATCATTTGATTCAACAAAACAGGTTAAACAGAATAGACCCAGGCATAAAAAAAACAGAAGAAACAATCCTCAAGGGAGAGCATGTTAGATCCGACCTTGTTGACATATGAACGACCAAAAGGCAGGGTTTATGGGGTTTCAGTATTAGAATCTTAACAGATCACCATCATCATTGTCATCATTATCTAAGCCCTATCCCAACTAATTGGGGAGAATCTTAACATATCCTTATTGTTGAAAACAGAGAATAATCTTTTACCTAAGCAGGGGCATTTTTACACCAGGCTCAAGTGGGGTGGTTTGTGGGATGTAGTAGCACACTCGGGGTGGGTGGCTCGGGCCTCACCCGTGTGAGGTGGAACACGTGATGTGGGGCCACGAGGGGGGTTTGACCGAGGACCAAACCTATGGGATGTGGGGCTTGGGCTATGAGATAAAGGGATTGGTTCGCCATGCTCTATCAGTTTGAGCTTTTACAGCAAGTGGTTAGTTGTCATGCATCAAAGTGGTATTAGAGCAGGAGGTCTTGTGTTCGAGACTCCTCATCGGGGGTGATTAATGCAGGGGCATTTTCACACCGGGCTCAAGCGGGGTGGCCTACGGGATGTAGGGGCACACTCACCCATGTGATGTGGGGCCCACGAGGGGGGTTTAGCCGAGGACCTAACCCATGGGATGTGGGGCCTGGGCTATGAGATATAGGGATTGATTCGCCACGCTCTATCATTTTGAGCTTTTAGAGCAAGTGGTTAGTTGTCTTGCGTCATTACCAATGGTTGAAATCAGCTTCTACATAAAATGATTTTCTGAAATGAAACAACAAGGATTCAATTTTTCTGAACTATTTTTTGTTGAAAAAATGCATAAAGATGATCAGGAATCATCTAATAAAACAAGACTTTTTTTTGAGTAAATTTTCAAAAATGCTAAACATATAGTGTCTTAGTTGACCCACCCAATGCACAATCTTGCCCAAGAGCAAAAGAAAAAGAGAGAAAAAATGCTGATGCCAGATCTGAAAAACTCTGATTCCAAAAATGAAGATTTCTACAGAAGATAATCATGATATTTTAACAAAATTGATTTGTCATGGTTTTCGTCAGTTGATAGCTGATTGGTGGGTGGCTTCAAAGTGGAAGGTTTTGTTGGATACAGGTTATGCTCAAAACTCAGACTTTCGAAGGATAAAATCAAACAGTGGAAACAAGAGGAACTATTTAAAAGACAAATGGAAATGGACTTGATCCTGTCTGAGCTGCAAAAGATAGATGTTGGTATTGAAGATGGTTTGACGTCTCCGGAAATTTTATCCAAGAGAATTCAGTTGATTCAATCTTTGTCAGCTAGGGTCCTTGAAAACGAAATTCCTGGAAACAAAAATCCCGTGCGAAATGGATTGAGGGTGACAAAAACACAAAATTCTTTCACAATATTGCCAGTATGCACGCTAGAATTAACAAAATCAGCAACATAGTTGTAAACAAGGTCCGTATTGAAGATAAAGATCTTGTATGGAAGCGACAATAGCGCACTTCAGCACCCTTCTTAAGAGTGACGTTTTGGACAGGCCTCGGTTGGACAACCTTCAGATGGATACAGTTTCGGGTGAAGATGCCTCTGCTCTTGAATCTCCTTTTAGTGTGGAAGAAGTGAGAACGGCGGTCGACTTTTTAGGGGGAGACAGAGCCCCTGGGCCTGACGGTTTTCCTATTCCGTTTTTTCAATTCTTCTGGGATGTGATCCAAGACGATGTTATGGCCTTCTTAAATGAATTTCACAAGAGAGGTAGACTCTCCAAAGGGCTTGGGGCCTCCTTTATAGCTCTAATTCCTAAATTTCCAGGTGCGGCGACTTTCAAGGACTATAGACCAATCAACATACTTGGGGGTCCCTACAAAATATTGGCTAAAGTATTGACTTCTCGATTGACAAAGGTTATAGGGAAGATAATTTCAGGCAACCAATGTGCATTCATCTCGGGTAGGCAGATTACCGACTGTGCTCTCATAGCTAACGAATGCTTGGATTCCAGCCATAGGTCCGGTTTGAAATATATCTTATGTAAGGTAGATATTGAGAAAGCCTACGATCATGTGGATTGGGGGTTCTTGCAATATATGTTGAAGCGAATGGGCGTTGGTGATAAATGGAGAGGATGGATAGGTGAGTGTATCAGATCGGCTCACTTCTCTATTCTCCTTAACGGATCCCCGAAAGGCTTCTTCACAAGCTCGAGAGGTTTGCGCCAAGGGGACCCATTATCCCCCTTCCTTTTTCTCATTGTTGGGGAGGCCCTATCCAGAATGTTGCATAAAGGGCAAGAATTAGGTATCTTAAGCGGAATCAGAATTAAAGGTATGTCTTCCCCAATATCGCATACTCAGTTCGCAAATGATACTTTGGTCTTTAGCGAAGCAAGCCAGGAGAAGGTTGACAATTTGTGTATTACGATTCGGTGTTTTGAGGCAGTTTCAGGGTTGATAGTAAATCTGGCAAAGTCTAAGTTGTTTGGGGTGAATATGGAGGAAGGGGAGATTAGTAGTTGGGCGAAGTCTCTTGATTGTTCGGCGACATCTCTTCCCTCTTCCTTTGTTGGCCTCCCGCTGTGTATCGGCTTGCCTCCAAAGGCTTCGTGGGATAAGGTTATAAATAGGTTTGAGAAGTATCTGACTAAATGGAAATGTCGATTTTTATCGCTAGGAGGTCGCCTCACTCTCATCAAGGCAGCTCTCTCTAATCTTCCTTTGTACTTCATGTCCTTATTCAAATGTCCGTCTTCAGTTTTGGCTACTCTCGAAAAGATGAGATGGGACTTTCTATGGCACGGTAAGGAGGAGAAAAAGAAATTTCATCTTGTTGATTGGAAAATGGTTTGCAAGCAATTCCATCAAGGTGGAGCAGGAGTAAAAGATCTAAAGCTTATGAATCGGGCTCTTCTAGGCAAGTGGATTTGGAGACTAGGCACAAAAGACCGGAGTCTTTGGAATAAGATCATCAAAAGCAAATATGGAAGACCAGAGGGTGGTTGGCGGACAAAAGACTCATCCCGCTATAGGGCCTCGGCCCTTCGGAAGTGAATTCTTAAAATGAAAAAGGAGGTTCTCAAAGGTATCGGCTTTGAGTTAGCTAAGGGCGACAATATTCGTTTTTGGGAAGATAGATGGGTGGGTGATGTGCCTTTGAAAGATAAATTTCCGAACATATTTCTTCTCCCCCAAATCATACCTTTTTGTTGCCGATTGTTATATTGTTTCAACGGAGAAAATAGAATGGAATGTGGAGTGTAGGAGAAATCTTCAAGACTGGGAGATTTAGGAGTATGTGGATCTTCTCGATTGCATCTATAAATCTTCGCCAAACCACTTATCTGAAGACAGTTTGATTTGGATGATGGACAAATCCAGCAAATTTTCGGTTAAATCATTCTACAATCAGTTGGATAGTTCGGTCCCTTGTGAAGATTTCATGTTAAAACATATCTGGAAGTATTCGGCCCCTCCCAAGATAGTTGCTTTTGGTTGGTTGGTTGGTTGGTAAGAAGAAGATTCTGGCGGTGGACAACTTGAGGAAAAGGGGGATGTTCTTAGTTAACTTGTCTTTGTTGCATGAAGAATGAAGAATCGGTCGATCATCTTTTGGTTCATTGTCCTTTCATCGCATGATGGGGACATCACGAGCACACGTGCACGCACGCTACCCCCCCACGCACGTACGCAAGGAGAGGGAGGGCCCCACCGTCGATTTGGCTCGATGACGACGTCCGGGGAGGGCCTCATAGTTAGAAGACGAAGAGTGGTTCATTGAAGTGGGGCCCGATAGTCAAGTAAAGCCATCATGGGATCTCATGATCGGGGGCTCACTAGTCGGATTAAGTTCATATTTTAGGTTTTGATTATTTATGTTATTTAGAATATCATGAACGCTTTAGATTTCTTTGGTTAGTTTTCGTTTTGGTTTACTTCATCGCCAAGTAATAGGTTGTGCACATGGCGCGAGTTTTGGGGTATAGGGTTTTCCCTATAAATAGGCACCTCTTGTAGTTCTTTTGATTCATTGAAGTTTAATAAAAATTCCTGCAAGTTTTTTTCTACTCTCTGAGTTTTTGAGTTGTGGAAAAATTCAAGTGGGTGCGAAGCCCTCCATTTTCGAATGGCTAACTACCGCGGTGTGAAGCCACATTTATCCCCATCCACCCCTACTCTCTTCCATCTATATCTCTCACTTTCTATAATCATCCTTGCTTCGAATCCATCAGTTTTTTCAATCATTCTTCTTCCTACAACCAATTTTCAAAATCTAGCCCTGCAGGAGGGCCGAAACTTCGATGGAGCACGGCGTACAGACTGTACGTCGAATCGCCACGAAACTTGGAGGTTTTGAAGACCCCCGCTGGCCGACCAGAGCCAAGGAGTCCGTTTCGGAAATCGGGCCCCGCTCGCACGTGCGCCTAGCCCTGCCGATGTTCGCACGCGTGGACTTTATTTGGTTCAGGTTTTTTCTCCTTATTTTCCTTCTTTTCATACCTATTTTCATAAACCCTTAAAAAATAAAAAGTGACGAGAATATATTGAAGTCGAAAAGGCAAGAGAAACAAAAGGGCCTGCTGAGATAGTAGAAAAGAAAGGAAAGAGAAAAAACAAAAAAAAAAAACAACAGAGCTATAACCCTAGAAAGAGAAAATCAAAACCAGCTAGGGAAGGCACGTTCGAAGCCCATTCTAAAAGAAATTTCTTAGCTTTCGATCCTACAGCCTGAGCAGGAGCGTGAAGGTTATTGAAGCATCTGTCATTTTGCTCCTTCCAGATAGCCCACCAGATGGCCACGATTGCCATTTTCCAAACCTTGGGTTTCATTTTCCCCATCTTGAAACCATGCCAATAAGCGAGGAGCGGAGACGCAGAGGAGGGGAAGCAACCAACAACATTGAAACGGGAGATAAAGTCCTGGCGGATCTCGGTAGCAAGCGAGCAATGAATAAGAAGGTGATCGACAGATTCAGCACTGTTCATACAGCATAGGCAAATGTTGACAAGCTGCAAACCCTTCCTCCTGAGGTTATCAATTGTGAGAATCCGATTTCTGGAGGCCAGCCAGGTAAAACAAATGTATTTAGGAGGGATGGGATACTTCCAGATGAAGTGGGAAAATAGCGACACAGGGTGGTGGGGTTGGATGAGGTTGGCATACAAGGATCGAACAGAGAAGTTGGAGGATTTGTCTAGAGGCCATATGATCTTATCAGCTTCTGAGATGGACGGCATTGCCCTGGATAGGAGGGAGAGAAGATTTGCATAATGATTCACCTCGCTGTCACGCAGATTTTTGCGGCATCTGATATCCCAAACAGTACCCGAATCTGAGAAGGAGAAGAAGCAATCGATATGTCTATTGTGATGAACAGCTAGCCGAAAAATTGAAGGGAAAGAGTCCCGCAAACATCTATCCCCAATCCAATGATCCTCCCAGAAACGAATCGACGAGCCGTTCCCCAACTGAAACGAAATGTTGTCAGTTATCATTTTTTTGCAACGCAGAATGCCTTTCCATATCGAAGAGGCTCTATAGGCTGTGGAATCCTTAGTCCACCAGCCACCCGGGGTAGAGCCGTATTTACCTTTGATTATGATATTCCACAACGCTTTTGGTTATGATCCCAGTCTCCAGGTCCACTTCCCGAGCAGGGCCTGGTTCATGAGCTTCAGATTTGTTACGCTAGCGCCGCTGCATTTGAAATGACTGCAGACTTCTTTCCAATCCATTAGATGAAATTTTTTCTGGTTTTCCTTGCCACTCCACAAGAAGTCCCTCCTTAAATTGTCGATCCTACGCCTCACCACAGACGGGCAACTGAGAAGGGAGAAGAAGTAAATAGGGATATTTGACATAGCAGCCTTGATGAGAGTAAGCCTCCCCCCATAGATAAGTATCTACATTTCCAGCGCGCTAGCATCCCTTGAAAATTTTCAATCACCCTGTTCCACATGGAAATCGGAGGAGTACCGATGGACAACGACAAACCCACGAAAAAAGGAATATCAGTTTAGATTTGCCCCATGTTAACCAGTTTAACGCGAAGTCCAGAAACCACCTCGAAGCATCTGAAGGTAGTATGCAGATTAGAAATCGCGTCGGAATCTGCTTCGCATGAAATCAGCGTTTCGTCTGCAAATTGAATATGCGTGATCGGGATATCGATCCCCGGCATGGAAATGCCAGAAAATAGACCAGCATTTTGCCCCATGTGCATCATCTGGGAGAGAGCCTCAGCGATAGTAAGAAATAAGAGAGGAGACAGCGGGTCGCCTTGACGAATACCCCTCGTACCAGAGAAGAAACCTTTCGGGGTGCCATTGAGGAGGACCGAGAAGTGGGCAGATTGGACACAGGCCTTCATCCATGACCTCCATTTCGCTTCGAAGCCCATACGGGTGAGCATATATTGGAGAAAATTCCAGTTGACATGATCATAGGCCTTTTCAATGTCAAGCTTGCAAAAAACGGCTTTGGTACCAGCCTTGTGGCAAGAATGAAGAATTTCATTGGCAATAAGGGCACCATCCACTATCTGACGACCTTTGATGAAGGCGTTCTGATGCTTTGAGATGATCCTGTCCATAACCGAAGCCATCTGAATAGAAAGGACTTTGGCTAGAATTTTGTAAGGGGCCCCAATCAGGCTGATAGGCCTGAAGTCCGAGAAGGAGTTTGCTCCATGGGATTTAGGAATAAGGGCGATGAAAGAGGCGCCGATGCCTTTAGAAAGCTTACCCCTTTCATGAAACTCATGAAGGAAATTCATGATATCAGGCTGAAGAGTCTCCCAAAAAGATTTAAAGAAGCACATAGGAAATCCATCAGGCCTCGGGGCCTTATCTCCATTCATATCGTCTATGGCCACTTTAACCTCCTCAGCCGATAAGGCCGCCTCGAGAGCATCGGCTTCGGAAGAAAGGAGTGACCGGAAATGAATCCCGTCCAGAACAGGCCTGCTCCAACCTTCAGAAGAAAGAAGGGAGCGATAGTGTGAAACGGCCGCATCTTCGATCTCTGATTTGTCATCAATCTGTCTGCCGTCCACCGAAATACTATGAATTGCTTTCGCACGAACTTGCATGTTGGCGATAATGTGGAAGAATTTGGTGTTCTTATCTCCTTCGGCGATCCATTTGGCCCTCGATTTCACCATCCAAGAAATTTCATCTTCAATAGCTCTGGAAGAGATGGATTGGATAATCTGGATTCGACGGGATAGGACCTCGTGAGGGGTATCAGTGATGTCCGCACGAGAGTCAATCTCTTGAAGTTCAGCCATCATAGCGTCAGTTTCATCTTCTCTCTTCCTCACTTCATTCTTCTTCCACTCCTTCAAGTTTTCTTTCAACCGACGAAGCTTGCACAAGAGCCTGTGGCTAGCAAAACCAGCAGTGGCAAAAGAGGACCACCAATCCACGATCTTCTGATGGAAACCTTCAATTTGCAACGAGTCCGGATTGAATTTGAAAGGTTTGGGGCCCCAGCCAACATTGATTTCTGAAAGGAGAATGGGGCAGTGATCCGAAGTTGTTCGAGGAAGGGCGGCCTGGACTGAAGAAGGAAATTGGACGAACCAATCAGCGGAGATGAGGAATCTGTCTAGTCTGGATTGAATTGAACTCTGCGACCATTGGACCAGGTGAAGCGCACACCAGAGAGAGGTAAATCGACCAACTCCTGAGCTTGAATCCAGTCAGAGAAGGATTGCATAGCGAGGCTGGATCTCCTGGAGCGGGAATGCTCCAGAGGGAAACGGATGACATTAAAGTCCCTCACAAAGCAGCAGGGCCCTGAAAAAGACTGTCTTATAGCGGTCAGTTCCTCCCAGAGGGTGGACCTGAGATGATCATAAACCCTAACCCTAGATTGCATTATCTTTAATTTATTTGCCCCTTTTCTCACCCTAGGGTTCCTTGAGTTGAAATTAGTGAATCCCTGGATGAGGGACTGATTATTGTGTATGTGCGGATGATTATTTCTTATCTTTGAGTATCGTTTGGTTCATAATTTTTATTGATCCAGCCCTAACATGTGTAGGCCTAGACGCATACAGATTCCCCTTTACTTGAATGTTTGAGCTTTTGTGTGGGATGTAGAATTATTATGTGATTGTTCTGAATTAGTATGATCTAAGCCTGAAATCTTGCATATCATATTTAAATTTCATGTCCTGCATCATTGCATCAATTTGGTTTGAATTTTGCACTCGTTTCAGCATCAGTTGGTGCCTTCCGTTTGTGGAGAATGGCAATCCTCGCAGTTTGGTGGTCGGTTTGGGAAGAAAGAAACAGGAGATGCTTCAAAGATATCTCTAATTCTGTTCATGCTATTGCCTCTAAGGCCAAGTGTCTAATTTTAGAGTGGGCTGTTCATGTAGATTTTCTGAGGGGCTATGACCTTCTTTTCCTTGGAGTTTAGTGTTGTCTGCATTCTCAACAAACTAAACTATTCTCTTCCTTGTTTTTCTTTTTGGTTTAATACAATTATCGTGATCTTTCAAAAAAAAAGAAGAAGCGATGACTTATAGAAGATAGTCCCAAGACTATGATAAAAGCAATTAGGGCCTGTTTGGATTCGTGTATAAGAGTGTGTTGTATCGTATTATAACTGAATATTCCCGAATATTCCTATTATTCAGCATTTGGATTGGAGCGTACAAGCGTCCTATCCTATTTGCGCGATTTCATACCGTTTCCAAAAAATCGAAACTGCCGTATAGTGTTGTCAGAATTTAGGCTTGCCGTCATTACTCCCGAATCACTGCACTGCACTGTATTATCATTCTCTTTAACTTTTCAAGCCACTCGCCACTGCAAGTGGGAATGCGAATCCAAGCTGCTCATCAAGTGGGCCCCACGGTGCAAATTCACTGAGCTGAGAATCAGTATGCCATAGCCACTTCTGGTGCACCACGCATGAGTGAGAGAAATGGATGGTTGAGAATCAGTAGGCCAATCCCAGCGTATGTCGTTACTCAATCCCAGAAAACTCAAAAACAACGATGAAATTCGCATGCATCTCGAATCGAAGCTTCCGATTTTAAGAAGAAGAAGAAGAAGAAGAAGAAGAAGAAGAAAAGGAAGCCATGGATTCAAATTACATTTCAGAACAAGATAATAAATTTTTAAAATAGAAGAAACGTCAGGAATCCATAACAGTTTTCACACGAATTGAAGAAAAAGAAAAAGAAGATGAAGGATCTGATCATAGCAAAGACTAGAAAACATAATCACTTGTTTCATAGAAATCAAAACGAACAAAAATCTCCAAAACAGAGTAGGACTAAAAAAAAAAAAGGAAGAGAAGAGGACCTCTGGAGCGAAAGAATGGATATCTTAACAATCATCGGAGAAGGAAAAAACGGAT
Source organism: Magnolia officinalis (assembly GCA_021015155.1). Taxonomy (NCBI): domain Eukaryota; kingdom Viridiplantae; phylum Streptophyta; class Magnoliopsida; order Magnoliales; family Magnoliaceae; genus Magnolia; species Magnolia officinalis. The sequence goes on along the minus strand of JAJHSJ010002461.1, from coordinate 374 downwards.
TCCAGATCTGGAGAAGGCTGCAATGAGAAGAGCTTCTCACTTCATTCCGTTGAAAGAAACGAGAGAAATGGAGTGAAGGCCGTAGCTCCTCTGAGAGCAGGGGAAAAACATAGGTTTTTCATCCGTTCATGTTGGGTTGAAATTTGTATGATTGTACAATAAGCAGACATAATACGTCCTATCCAAACAATGATCTGTATTACGTACTGTATACTATGCCAAACAATACCTCCTATCCAAACATTGATTAGTATCTGATTGATTTGGATGTATTCTGAAAACCGTCCCATGTATACATGAACAGTACCCGAATACAATACAATACAATGCAATACGCGAATCCAAACAGGCCCTTAGATGCTATGAACAGCCGC
>JAJHSJ010001376.1:0-48349 GCA_021015155.1 Magnolia officinalis | reverse complement strand
AAGTTGATAACAAATAAACATCACAGTGGGCCCTAGGAAGGTTTCAATGGTGGGCGTCACTGTCCCTACTGCTTACTGGTGTGGTCCACATATGCTCTGGATCTTCCTCATTTTTTTGCCCATGCCATAAAATGATCTCGCAAAAAGGATGGGCGGCACAGATATAACCCACACATCACGGTGGGGACCACAAAACTTGTTGACGTCAACACACTAAGAAGGTCACGTCTGTGGCTTGTGATAGCTCAAAACATCATATCCATGGATGGTGGATTTTGCTGCATCCACATCCAATCCAAACAATCCAAACGTAATTTGAATTAAATCCTCGGATTTACTTTTTTTATACTTGCATACCAAACATGGGATTAGAAAACATGGGATAAACCAAATCCACCGACAATACCTTACATTTGCATTTATTGCAACTTTTACAATTCCATCCACCTTAATCCCACCTAATATAGCTGCCCAAACGGACCCTAAGGCAATATGGGGGTAGAAACCTACTTGGATTTTGGGATTTATTGGTTTTGGGATCCCTTGGACTTTGGAATCCCTAAAATTGAGATCCCTCAGGTCTTTGGTTATGTTTGGCATCTTGGATTCAAATCCTTAAATTAGTTGGTGTGTGAATGTTGAAACTATGGTTTTATTAAATCCATTTAAGCATATACTTTGCCTGAATTGATGAAGTCCCAAGACTCAGATGGGCCATGAGCATATATGATCACATCCTAGTGACTAACCAATGATCTGTAACCGTCAATTTACATTAGCAATGATTAGACGGTGCAAATCATTCTACTAAAGTAATTATAGTTATGTCATTGATAATCTTATTATTTGGGACATCATTAGTAGGTCATGTGCCCAAATGGATTGGTAGCGTAGTGACACATGTGTTGCACATGTGGGTGTCCATCTGGATCACTCCCAGTGGACCCCGCCTATTATATATATTTTATTCATGCCTTGCAGCTACATGAGGAGCTGATGTTAGTCTAACATGGGTCATACCACATAGACTTCTATATTTCTAGTGAGGCATGTTGTTCAGTTCTCACTCTCTATATATGATGTGTCAATTAAGGTCGATTATTGTCTGATATGTCTCATAACATGCTAGTGTACTTGGCCTGTAGGACACACTAAGAACATGCTTAGTATAATGATATCATGTCCAGACATATGCTCATATGCATCATTTGTATGCATGTTGTGGGTTGTGATTGATCATAGCATATGTCATTGGGCTAAGATACTTAGGGGACTCCATATGAGATAGGGTTGCCCCACATGATCGCACTGTACACGCAGGTTTGATGCACGACTTGTATGGTATGACTCATGCATTTCACATCTTGTATATCACGATCACTTTACGCCCTAGCGACATCAGGGTTATGGCCTCCACAGGCATACCGTGGATGGCCATATCGGATACCGAAAATATATATTCTAGCATTAGGGCGCTATGGATGTCCTTTGGTGAAAGTCCCTAAACTCTTGTGGTACCAGTAGGATGCTTCAACCTCGAAACCGAGTGGATAACATGAGCACCCGAGTGCCGAATACCAGTAGGTTGCGTCTCCCACTATGTCGTAGTCGGTTGAAAAGGGGTGTGACCTTATCCGCCCGAGGCTAGGGGGGGCTGTAAGCTAGGTTAAGTTTGACCAGCTCGTAAATGGGTCCGCTATCGACGAGCCGGGCAAGCATTGACATACTACTAGCAAGACGGATAGTGATGTCTCTTTCACTCACTTGGTCATGCGCGCGATGGGGTGGTAGCTAATGTTGGAGTGTACTAGACCTCGGTGATATTTTCAGTGACGAACCGTACTAATACGTGGACTAGTTGAGGATTGACATGCTTGCGTTGCTTCTCTAGCCTATGACATTCTGTCATGTAGGCCTTGCATTGCATAGCCTTGGTATGACTAACATCATTTATGGACTTTCCAGTCCAGCCTTCCATCATTTTCACTTACTCTGACATTTGTATGCTTGGACATGCATTGTGCAAACACGCACACACTCTCTAAGCTTCGTAGTAAGCTTATGCACGTTCGTTACATGCAGGTTATACTAGACCACAGCAGCATTGAGGCCGGAGCATGTGCCCGATCTTTTGAAATTTTGCTATATAATGTATTTCCCTTTCAACATTATACTCAAATATTATATTAGTGGATATGTAGTGATGATGTTTTGGTGACTTGGGTATACTTGTGATTATGCTTCTTTACAAAAAATAAATGTCACCCTGAAAATTCTCCTTGTAGGATTAAAGGATCGTAACCCGGCGCATGGGAGCTAGGAGCGAGAATGGGGTATTACGGAGGCCATCGGCACCGATTCTGCAGCTGAGAACTTTGTAAGCCGGTTCTCGAGTTTGGGGCGTGACATACTTGATTTCCTTTCCATCCATATTTTATATAGAGTTTTACTAATATCCTTAATCAAAATACGATTAAGGATGTAAACTATTGTCTTTAAAGCATCACCCCACAATGATTCCAGAATGGTGAAATTACTAATCATACACCTGACCATGTCATTTATGGTCATGTTTCATCTATCAGCTACATTATTCTATTTTGGGTGATAGGCATGGTATATTAAGTGACAATACCAGTCTTTTACGAATATAATTAATGGCCCTAAATTCTGTCTTTATTCGTCATATCTGCCATAGTGCTCACCACCATAGCAAGATCTGACGACATCAATCTTTTTATCAAGTTTATTTCCGACCACAATCTCAAAGATTTTAAACATATTTAGGACGTTCGATTTGTCATGTATTAGGTACATGTAGTCATAACGAGAATAATCATTTATAAATGTGATAAAAACACTTTTGTCTATTCTAAAATCCATATGAAAAAGCACATATATTTGTATGCATCACCTTTAAGAGACCAGTACTTATAATGGCACCGAACTTCCTTATTCCCATCTACTTTTCTTTTATGCAATCTACACATTCTAGAATTTCCATTTCTCTTGTGAGAAATGTGACCGAGTCACTTATGTCATAGTATGGAGGAAGTCTCCTTAATCAAATTTATTTTTATGTTAACATTCATATTCTGATTCACATGCTTAATCCTTAATTAGAGATATAAATTGTCGATGTCTAACTAATATAGGTTATTAACTAATGAGCCAAGGGCAATGATATCTAGACCACGTGACAATACAAACTTTTCATTCCCAATATATCCACTAATAAGGAGATGTGATATGAAAATCAAACCATGTTGTATAGTCGACACATAAAAAAGTGTTGTCTGGGTCCAAATAATATCTCGACTTCAACTTCAACTTATAGTACCCTATAGTCTTAACCTCCGCCTAAACATTATTAGACATGAGAACATATGCATTTTAGGTCCCCATTAAATGAAAACTTATTATGTATGCATTTTTAATCTTTTTTATTCCTAAATATGCGAATATGTGTATTTTAGCATGTAATGCCCCAAATTTTGAGGGTCGAATAGAGCTCGACTCCCGAGATCTCGGTTATCACTTGTGCTTTGCGAAAGCTGGTTTCTCAATTTCTTCTACATTTGATATTTAGGCATGCATATAATTATACTAAATAGTGTGACATACTCTGAAATAAGCACGATCAAAGCAAATAAATTAATCAAAACGCATGCGGTATGATTATTCAGAGTATGGATTTACAGCTGGGTCCAATATTCAATTCCAAAAATCAAACAAAAAATGTGGCACTATGACGTCCAACTAAACCCAAGTGCTCGACGCTCCCTTTCAAGTAGTGTGTCCCTACATCGGCCCATCCAAAAGCTGAAAAATAGGAGAACTCCTCGTCCATGCAAACCTGGTCTAATGCATCGACCGTAGTGGTCCCTGCATCTACATCAGTGTCTGATTGGTGTTTTTAAAACACCATCTTAGAGTTGGAGTAAGTGATCAACTTAGTGGTTCCATAAAGCATGAGTTATACATGTTATCAAGTCTATCTGTGCAGGAAATGATCAAGCAATGCAAGCAATAATTTCCTATGAACTCTTATTAATGCACGTAATGAGATTTATGAAATGATGCATGCACTACAATCCAACACTCCCTCAACATGCGACTCCGACACCAGGTTCACAAATGTCAACACGTGATCCCAACTCCTGATTTGCCACATCCTATTCTAGTGTGATGCGATGGATAGTTATGTTAGCTGAGTGATTAATTAAGTTTATTCATCTAACAATTTGGGAAAGTTAGGGTACCTCCCTTTTACTCATCGACCTCATCTGAATTACTAGGTGCGGGTCGGTTGCAGCAGTCCTATGCATGTATTTCTTGATCCGTTTGGGTTCGTCACTCTTGATTGAATGCATACGAAAGGTAAGTTATAAAAGTGCTGCTCGTGGTCACTACGGGGAGGCTCGTCACCTTAGCGTAGGCCGATAACACAGACACGGTGTCCCATACCACCATGCCAGCTCACAAGTCTTGAGGATCGTGACACTAATAGTTATTAGTAGACCTTCACAATTGGTAAGGGGGTGTCCTAGATTCAAGCAGTTATGATTGTACATGGTGAACATATATAAGGTTAGCCGATTCTTTGGACAATTTCGGTTGATGCGGGCGAACGACGGCACAACAGACGTGAGGTTTTAACACCCCGTGTAGCCCAGCCACTGTCGGTCGTTCGTGTTCAACCTAGATTAGTCGAAATGTCTAAGGTAACCAACCTAATTCGGGCAACCCATATTCGAAAATTTGTGGGCTAACCAGACTACTCTTGTAGTCCTATTTCTCGATCTAATCAACTCAACTAGCATCAAGGATAATGAGATTCACATTCAACCATCAAGTTTAGTAATCTACTCATTTAGGCATTTCATCGAACATGTAGGTATCATTAAGCTAAGATTTGCAAATCGTGGGCTGAAATTGAAATACACATAGGTTATCATGCATATTCCAAATTGGCAATCATAAATCATTAACTGAAATAGTAGCATTGATAAACCACAACCTAAACATTTATGGTCCGCACCTCTTGCTAGTACTTTCGACTCAGACTCGTTTCTAGGGTTACGTTTCCAGGGAAGGATCATCGACCACCTACATGAGTACATGGGTTCGTAAGGGTTGGGTGAAGTCCATTTAAAAATCTACATCCACAAGGAATGTTCGTAATTTTACTCTTAATCGTCGCCGGAGGAGTTCCGATAGTGGAAAGGTAATAGCTAGGCTTGTGGGCCAAAGGGAAGAGGGGAGACCTCTTCTAGCGGCCACAACTTTGGTCCCTCTCCTCATTTTCTCTCTTCTCCCTTCCATTTCTCCTAAACTTAGGGTTGTAAAATTCGGATAGGGAAAAAAGGGTGCAATTTAGGAGCTATTTATAGCTCCGTTGGTGCGCCAATAGCCCTAGGGCCACTTTGTTTGTCATACATGCCCTAAGGGAGGTCATTTCTAACTAATGGGCCCAAGAGGGTATGTGGGCTCATCTACACCATGGGGTAAGTGCCCCATCACATGATCTATGCTAGGACACAACCTTAGCATGATTGGATGCGTAGATCGACTGTGGGGGGCCTGAGTCAAATCAATGATCTGTGATGTTTAACCGGGGTCAGGGTTATACGAATATGTGTGGGGAAATATTCTTACCTTACGTGCTAAGTTTGGCTGTAAACCGACGGTCTGAAACTTTCAACTTCACAAAAGAGTGCACAACTTAATTCACTTAAGTTTCAGGTTCTTTCCTAGGATATTTGCACTTCTCATACACCTATCCTTCGGGTCAAGTTGAGCGGTTCTAAACACTATTCGGTTTGTGGGCTCCCGTGATGGATGTCGAGCCTGATAAGACGGAGATTCTTCTATAATCTCGAGGTTAACGGACCTCCGATGCGCAGTCTAGGTCCCTTATGGTGATTTGGGGCACTCCTGAGAGGGTTGGGCCCTCAAAATTTCTCTCCCGGTCTCAGTTAGCACTGGGGCTAGTCACGTTTGTGATCTCAACCATTCATTATTAGTTGAAATGGTTGCCCAACCATAATTACCCTAACTTTATGCACTACCATATACCTTGTCGTTACTAGTTAGTCTGGTATGGTCCTTGGGCGATTCCACTTGTGGTTGAGATCAAGCTTTAGTACAGATTTTCCTAGGATGTTACAGAATCTCCTGAAGTTTCATTAAAAAATTTCATCGTTTTTTCACGTTTCTCAAAATTTTCCCGCATTTTCAGTTATTGACAATAGTATGTATCGATGATATTGATATTTTTCCCCGTATCCCCGGCCAACGAAACTTGTAGCAATACCTATACTTCGATCACTAGTTGTGAGACCAACCATGCTTTGTGAGATTGTAGACACCCCACCCAATAATGAGATTTGAACTACTCTTCAACTTTGGTTTAACTTCAATCAAAAGTATCTGTACAACTCGATACTTATCATATAGGGTAGGTGTAACGTCTTGGATTTTCACTATTTTGGATTTCCAAAAATCCTTGATTTTTTTTTTTTGTAATAACTTATAATATCGCTTACTGACCATTAGCATAGCAGCTGGTAGTTAGACAAGTATAGACACAAAGTAATCCGACCAGTAAGCCGCACAAGTCCGATATCAACCGTAGGAAGCCAACGAATCCGCCCGATCACTTGAATATCAAGTTTAGCCCCATGATTTACTCACATAGGACCTAAATCTAATTGACTCATCGCTAACTAATCAAGACAATCATAACTAAATTAAAGATCTAACCGAAGCCGAGTCGGATAAGGCCCGGATCTTGACTAATGGACTAAATCAACTATGTTACGCTTTTAGCCTAAAACTGACGATTTAGAGTAATCATGACCAAATCTTCACTTTCACTAGCTAATAAGTAAATAAGTAAAGAACATAGTTAATCCAAACCCTAATAATTGCCCATGAGAAATCTCAATACCTAATTCATTCAAAAAATGTCCTGATTTTCTGAACAAGTTATAGACCGCTCGTTAGTGGGCCGCTAGTTCCAAAACTATAGAATAATATCGTCTTTACTGGCTCGACGTCCATCGCGGGAGTCGGACCTGGGTACTATCCAGAATCTCTCAACTTGAGCCAAATGACGAGTGCATGAGAAGTGCAAATACCCTCAATGAAGAAATTGAGACTTAAGTGAATTAGGTCGTCCACTCTTATGTAAAGTTGAGGATTTCGGATCGTCAGTTTACGATCAAACTTCACATGTGGAGTAAGGATATTTCCCTGCTCATATCTGTATAGTCGCGGCCCCGATCGCCATCGTGACCGTTGAACTGACTTCTAATATGATCGACGTCGAGACTTGTAATGACGAATCGATCATATCCATATACGTATATCATCATCAGGGGTAACTATCTTACAATGTATATTAATATGTACACTTCATAGTGGGCCCTAGAGGTTAAAAACCCTCTCATAGGGCTAGTATAGTAAAAACTCAACCCTTGAGGCTATTTACACCAAATCTGACATTATAAAAGGGCCTCATTTGGGCACTCCCTCCTCTCATACTAATTTCAACAAGAAAAAAAGGGAGAAATGGAGAAGAGAAAGATGAGAAAAGAGGAGAAAAGAGAGGGAGAGCTTGGAAGCATGAGGGTTTGTGCACCTTCACCCTCTCATCTCCTCTATAGCAACATTGTCCTTCATTGGTGTCGATTCGGCAACGATTGAAGGTAAGTATTGAGTTATGTTTGTAGGTTTCGTTTTGTGTTTAATTCATTCCAATTCTTATAAGCTTGTATGCTTATTTAGGCATTTCAACGATGATTTCCTAACACCCTAACCCTATGGGCGCCGTGAATCGAGCGGTTCGTCATAAGGTGCGGACTATTATCCTTGGTGGTGGTCAAGTATTATTTTATGATGAATTTAATGATTATGGATGTTAGGGTGATGTGCAGTAATCTAGAGAAATAGCCTAAGCTAAGAGCCTACATGATAGGTCCACCCAACTTGTATGCAATGATTAATTGTTGTTTGATTGATCTTCAACATGTTTGGGCATGAAATTAGGGTTGCATGTTCATTTGCGCCTTTGATTTTTGCATGATCTTATCTTCCCTGTAGCATGTATGATTGCATTATTTCTTACTGTATTTATTTGTACTATGAATGATGTGTTGTTCTTGGTCTCTTAGGTAATCCAACATCACACGTACACATGTCTAACTTATGTTATTATGAGTAGTTGCATTTATTTTAATGACCTGAAATTTTATGTTGATGTATTGTACGAATGATTCTACCTGTACTAGAAGATAAATTCTTAATTGCTAAAAGTGTTATAAAATGCGACCCATTCTCGAGGTTGGTCAAGGAACTGAGATTTGTGAAGGTGGTTTCGTTGGTTGGACCATCTTGTGACTATTTCGACTGATTTGGTCGACGCGAACGGGCAACGGTAGTAGGACTACATGGGTTGTTTGTACCCGATGTCGTGCGTTACGTGTTTGCATGAACTTGGGCGGTCTAGTCCACCGACTGACCAACTATGTTTGTTAACCATGTTTGCTCACGCCTGTTTGAAACCTGGAACACCCCTCGCCCACTGACGCACACTGACAATAACTAGAAATTGATCCACAGTCTCGTGAGACGGGTATAGTGGCATGAGACACTATGTCCGACTTGTCGGCCTACGCTGGGATGACGAGTCTCCCCGTAGTGACTGCGAGCGATCCCGCTTCCCAGCACTCGCCACGTGTTTACAATCGGGGGTGGGAACTCCGATAGGATCAAGGATCGTGGGGTCTTGGCCTCGCATGTTGAGGGGTCCTAACCTTACAAATGGATGAGGGCATTGATATCGTCGGGGTGTACCAGTTTTCCCAACCTGCTGGATGAACAAAATTAACTAAATACTTTGTTAACATTATTCATGCATCGCATTTGCTAGGATTTGGCGACTCGGCAGTTGAGGTCGCAATGAGGGAGTGTTAGTCATACGCGACAGTGAGACGAAGTCGCTCGAGAGAGTGTTGTGGGTGAGGCCATGCATCATACATAACTCGTGCATACGCATTAACAAAGACTAGTTAGTGATTTATGAATTTATGCTTTTCATTAAATTCATCATGTAATTGTTATTTGATGTAACTTATGGCTAATGACACCCACTGAGTTAGTTACTCCCATTCTGGGACGGTGTTTTAAAACACCAACCAGACACGTCATTAGATGTAGGTGAGGTGAAACTCGATGAGCTGAGCGGGGTGAACATGGATAAGGAAGAGGAGCTTCCCTACTTTCAGAGTTTCGGCGAATCCTTCTAGTCTGAGTTCGGGCTACCGCGGGGTATGGGTCAGGGCTCTAGTCACTTTGGGTCATGTATGGGTGTGACTAGTTCTCTATTTAAATGATTTAAGATTTGTGGTTTAGATATTTTTATATTTAGTGGCACTTGATATTGCTTTATGACTTACTTATGAATTATGTCTTGCTAAACTCTTCATTATTTATGAGATCATCCAAATGTAATTAAAATCTGAAGCCCATTAGGGCACCTGTGGCACCTTGGAATTCGGGAGCCGAGTTCCTACATGGCCCCTGAAAACCTGGGGTGTTACAGTAGGACTCAGGCTAATTTTGGAACCAACTAATGGGACAGATTAAAGAGCCTGACATCACCTCCAACTATCTCAAAAGACCTTAAAAGCTTGGATGGGTTAACTAGGAAAGACCTTCGGCATGACCCAAAAATGATTAATAAAACGGATTAACGAGCTTGCAACCCGCTTAACCAAATCTCAACCGCTCCTCAAGGTGTCTGAGAGTCACAGATCAATCAAGATACTTTTTTTTAATGGACTCCATGATGCAAAAAATGAACAAATATCCAAACGAAAGGATCCATGACATCTCTAGAAAACAACCACTGAATTCGATCATTTAATACTTGAACATGCCAGTGACAGGATCTAGATCGTGCACCATAACTACCATAAACTCCAAGACCACTATACACATCCGCTGCTAAGTCAGAAAATAGCCACCCTTAAACAAGGCCCTTAAAGGATCGATTTCAAAATGACTCTAAAAAAGGCAGACTAAGATATCATGATCCTGTTGTCAACCTATAGCTATAGAGAAAACCTATAATATGAAAATAGCTTATTATGGTTCATTTTTGGTTTATTTAAGGACCACAACTACGAGCCATTCTGATGTAGAACATGGCGCAGATACATTCCCAGCATGGTTGGATAAAAAGAAGGTCGACCGTAAATTGATCATAACTTTGGATCCGGGTATTGTTACAGGGCGCATAACCTATCAATCTTTATTGAAACGGGCCATCCGAGGTGAACCAACCCACGTAGTTGGTTGTGTCTGTCCGTTTCGTTAGAAAACGCGCATTTTCAGATCAAAAATAATTTTTGAAAAAAAATTACTATTTTTAGTAATTCCAAATTTTTTATATTTTATATTTTTAGAGTTTTAGATTTTTTTTATATATAAATAACTTTTAATCATGATATGACTCTTCTAGCAAAAGTTTATTTGAAATTTTTATTTTTAGAAACTAGGCTTTAAAATAGTTTTATTAGAATTAGGATTTTATTAGCGTTAGAATTTTGTTATTTTCGGTAATTACGAATTTTAGTTTTTTCTATATTAATAGTATAATAGGGACACATTAGACAATTATCAATCAATCAATTTACGAACTTTCTAGAATATTATTTTTATTTTTTTGATTTTTCCTCGTGGATTCGAGAAGTCTCTGTGATGATTCCAAAGAAGCTTCGTGGATTCGAAGTAGTTATCCTTGAGGAAGACGGTGATCGACCTCATCACGTTCATCCCTGCATCAATTGGTATCGGAGCGAGGACTCCCCTCGGGCAGATGACAAACATCGAAAGTATGAATTAAAATCTTGTGGATGGTGATCCAGGGATTCATTATCTTTCGAAAAGAATGGAAGCTTTCCAGTGAGAGGATCGACAAGTCATGCAAGGGCTGCAGGCTTCCATCGCTTGCTTGACGAAGGCCGTAGAGTAGTTTCATGTTCATGACGGTGATCCGCCCCCAACAGGTGCTGGAATTCGTAATCGCACTGATCGTAGGGCGATGCTGGCAGTGAACCACAGAATCACTGAGAAGGTGGGATCCAACGACATGATTCCACAACATCCTAGACAAGGCATTGATCAGATAAATCGAACGGATCAAGAATTCAAGATAAAAGTCGATCTTCATAGTTTTAATGGCTAACTTTACTTCAAGGACTTCCTCGATTGGTTGCTTAAAGTCGAACGTTTCTTCGACTACATGGACATCGTGGAAGAGAAGAAAGTTAAACTCGTGGATTACAAGTTGAAGGACGGAACTTCATCTTGGTGGGAACAACTTCGAATCGAGCGGATGAGACAGATGAAAGTGTCAATTCGCAAGTGGTCGCGGATGAAGCAGTTGTTGCGCATGCGATTCCTTCCAAGAGATTACGATTAGGTATTATTCCAACCAAACCAAAAATTTTGGTAGAATAGTCGATCAGTAAGGAGTTAAGTAGAGAAATCCCATTATATATCGACGAGAGATGACTGCGTCGAAACGGAGTTGCGACAAGCTGCAAAATTCATTAATGGCGGACATGTGGCCCCTATGGGAACAGAGAACCAACCCCAGACTTCTAAAGTGGAGGGACAATCTCTCATTATAGAAAAGACTTTTGTTAAACAATTTGAGGAAACATGAGATATACATGCATTAATTAAAAAGGAAAAATATATGGAGCCTGTGAACATCCTAGAGGATTTGAAACCAGTGTTGCAGGAGTTTAAGGCAGTTGTGCTCGATGAACTCCCTAATAAATTGTCTCCCATACGAGATATACAAAACCACATTGATCTTGTCACATGGACAAGTTTGCTAATCGCCCATATCATTAGAAAGAATGTGAGATCTTGCAAGTACAAGCGAAGGAACTAATCCATACTAGGCAAGTCAATGAGAGCATGAGTACATGTATTGTGTAAAACTCAGGAGCCTAACGCCAAGTATAAGAGAATGACTAATAAACATCGGTGTCAGAAGTTATCTGAGAATCATGAGCTAAGTCCCTTGAATAACTCGATGACAAAAAATTTTCAAGTGGAGGGGTTTAATGTAGAACATGGCACAGATATATTCTTAGCATGGTTGGATCAAAAGAAAGTGGACCGTAAATTGATCATAACTTTTGATCCAACCATGCTAGGAATGTATCTGTGCCATGTTTTACATCAGACCCCTCCACTTGGAAGAAAAAACCCGTCCTTGAGTTACTCAAGGGACTTGGCTCATGATTCTCAAATAACTTCTGACGCCAATGTTTATTAGCCCATCTTTTGTACTTGGCATTAGGTTCTTGAGCTGACATAATACATGTACTTATGCTCTCATTGACTTGGCTAGTATGGATCAATTCCTTCGCTTGTACCTGTAAGATCTCACATTCTTTCAACGTCGCGGACCTGACCAAGTTAGTATCATGAACCAAAGCAGGACGAGTTCTTTTAAAGTGGAGGGGACTGATGTAGAGCGAGTCGTGGACAGTTTCATGGCCAAGATGGACCAGAAAGGCTCGATCGGAGACGGAGGTGATCCAGACCGTCATAACTTAAAACGGACATATCTCGCAAACCAGAATGAGCTATCGGACGTACCATTATGATTTTGGGGTAGGACGAGCTAGTTTAGCCACTCAACCCGCTACATCGGGTTGCCCACGCCGAATTTGCGAAATACCATCAGATCGACGGTCGAATTCCTGTTTTAATTTGGTTTTTACTACTTATAGTAAATTTTAGTTTGAGTATAACTCTTCATCCGTTGGGCTTTAGGAGTTGTGCCCAACATGAAAAGTGCTTAGAATAGTTAGGGGAACATCACGGTTCGACCAAATAGGACACTTACTATTTTTGGCCGAAAGCCATGCACATTAGTAGGAATCACAACCGTCAATAAATAGTAAGTTTACTATTTATAGTAAGTCTCAATTTTTATGAGTTTTAGCTATAATATGATTCTGAAACTTCTCCCTAGGGTTCGTAGCCTTATTTAAAGAGTTGTAAACTCATTTTTCATTACCACTAAAGTTATTTTGAATATTTTAAAATTAATTTCTATTTTTCCTTGTGGATTTGAGGCATCTCCGTGAGGAGTCCAGAGAAACTCCATGGATTCGGAGTAGTTATCTTTGAGGAAGATGGTGTTCGACCTCAATGTGTCCATCCCTACGTCACATTCCAGAGGGGATAAAGAGCGTGAGTTGAGAGGGGTTGGTGTTATGATAACCTTACCCAGCCGAAGCATAAGCTTAGTTAAGCTGAAGCCACCGTGTTGTGACTGATCGAAGATGCATGTGTAAAGACTTTCCCCCATCCCTCGCCAACTCTGAAAAGACCCAAGTATGTCGTTACTCTATCCAACCAAATGCTCAAATGATTAAATTAGTAAAAGCTTCCAAAGTTAAATAGTAAGGTTAGAATCAGGGACATTTGACCATTCTTTTTTATTAAGAAATGTATCTCGTTTTCCATTTTCCTTTTTTTCATTAAAAATCCACAACATAAACACATATACTATCTTATTTGTTCACTTATGCTGTTGTTTTTTTTTTTTTTTTTTTTTAATCTTTTACTTTCGCCTATCCAATGTTCTGCTACCTTGCACGGTATGACTTAACATAGTGATATTTAAGTTCCCATGAATCTCCTAAAAAACCTTAAAATTGTGCAAGGTATAGACAATACATTACACGAGTTGAGAATGGTGTATAACTCCTTCATTTTCTATAATTACCCAGTATCTATAATGTAAATTAACCATATGAGTCACGTGGGTTGGGAAATCTAACGATCTCTTGATTTATGAATGATTCTATGATTCTAGCCGATCGTAGATTTTGAAATGTTCTTGGCTAGTGACAACTCCATTAGAATGATTTAAAATCAAGATGCACCCTATAACATCACACAACCAATAAGAGAAAAGTGATTCTAGCATACAAACCATTGCCAAAGTAGAAAAAAAGTGAAAATGGTAGCATGTTGAGTATATCTACTTGTGTGGGGGTTTTCATAGAAACAAAATGATGAGTAATCATTGAACACTTTCATTAAATAAGTATGGCTGAAATGAGGATATCATGGATTAACAAAGTGGCTAGGAATGATAGAATTAGAAATGAGTACTGATGATGCGTCTGTCGACGTGCATTCATATGTAAGTAGGTGTTTGACTTATTTTTCTTGGTCTTATTGATCATAATCGGCACCAGTCGACCTTGTCTCCTGTAGAAATGTCAAAGCTGACCTTCTCTCTTTATCCCATCCTAAAACGAGACCCTAAGGTACAACCCAGATAGATTGGAATTAGTCAGATGATGACTATGTTGACGATACGACCGGTGACTAATGATATTGATCTAACTGGTGCAAAAGGTGGGGCCCACCGTAAAAATCAGGCTGACCGAGTCACAAGCGGGCCGCACAAATTGGATCAGATTGTCGGCCGTCCATTAATTTTCAAAGTAGGGCACCTGATGAAAGGACCGTTGATTTTTGCGCCAGGCATTTTAAACATGGCTTAAATCCCAGACGCAAATGACAGCTCAGCAAGAAAGATGGGGCTGCTTGCTGACTTGATCCCTTCCTAACCATCTCCACAATTCGTGTCACACGTGAAAATTTCTGAAACCATCGATTCAAAGAACCACTGCAAGGATGGCCCAAAAATGACAGTAATTCTTTGATCTTAACCATCCAATTAGTAGCCCGTAAATGGACGGTCAAAGGTGGGCAGAAGCTCATCAGGGCTCCACATCCAACCATCAAAACTCTCACCAATCAAACAATCAGGATCATCTGATTAGCTCCACATTTGGGCCACGACACATCGATGTGATGGCCCACCAAGACAACGGTTCAATCACCGTAGAATATGGCGTGTGCGTGATATAGAGTCATGGAACCTTCCTAAGGCACAGCTTTCGATCTATCACGTTGGCTAACGGATTATTAAAACACAACATACGCGTGCAGAAATTTTCCTGGTCAATTGCATCGGATCTTATCTATTCCAGCTCAGATATTTGCTATTCCTCACGCGCGAAGAGATTTACAGATCCACACGCGGAAGCACGTGCAAATTTATAGTGCATGTGTGGGATCTGAGCTTTTCATAAGGTTGAAAATAGTAGTTAGATATTCTTCTCAAAATATTAGACAACTTCACTTTTTATGTGGACCACAATCTTAAGAGTAAATTGACGGTTAACAATTTTTTAGCCATTCATTTGTTTAGACAATTTCGGTCCAACGTTTAGATAATTTTTTAGCCATTCTTCTCATATCTCACACGTGTCAGGTTATGGCACATGAACCAGCGTGTGGATATGTACGGATCCCACACGCGTGTGGAATTATCAAAGTCTTCATGGGAAATGACAAGATGTAGTCGGTGGAAGTGGAAATTGGTACTGACACCTGTATTACCTAACAATTGGACCAGATATGTTTTAATCAGGACCGTCTATATTGTTTTCACTACCTTTATTGGTCCATTTATAGGAAATGAAGCTGATCCATGGATCTCCGATATCAAATTTCAGTAATTTTCAACAATGAATCTCTACCGTTAACTATTGGTTCGCTAAAGGCAATGGAAACGATTGTAAAATCACGAAGCCGTCATCTCTTCGAACTGTATATCATTATCATCAATGATTCAAGGTTAGTTAACGCGGCCTGTGAAATGCCCCGCGCACATGAAGTTCCTGTGGTCGGAAGCTATGCGGGGCCCAAAGAGATGCTTGTGAGAAATCCACGCCGTCCATCAGTTTCTAAAGATGGAAATAAGACAGATATATGCAGATATCAGGTAAATACAAAATTTAGGTGGGCTACAATACATGAAACAGTGAGAATGGGAAGATGCACGGTTGAAACCTTACTGGAGCTGACCGTGATGTTTATATGCCATCCAAACCGTTCATAAGGTTATTACTACTAGAAAAAACTTTATTAAAAAAATAATCTTGATCCAAAACTTATATGGCCCTCACAAAGTTCCAATTACAGGCATTCATCCTCCGCTGCTTCGTGTGTGCTGTCCACCTTCATCTTGGATCAGCATAATTTTTGGACTTCAGCCCTATTCTGAGCTTGAGAAGCTGATGAACGGAGTAGATTTCTCATGGGAATCTATATGGGCCCCACAGAACTTCCATCAGAGGAGCTTATGTGAGTGGGGGCACAGGGAATTCGCGGCGGCCGGATTGGTACAACCTTCATTAAACTTCCCTGCCACGTGTACATAGGACATGGGTATCTTTCACCTACCATGTTCCTATTCCATCACAATATGGTAGATTAGCCTCTCCAGGATATAGTTGGAAAGACGATAACCATCCATCCAGAGGGACCCATCACTGATGTATCATGTTATAAAAATCAGACGCATTGGACAAACACGTACATCACTTTCCTTCGTAATAAATATCGACCGTTGTCTTACCATGCTTTCGAGTTTCGACCGTTACGTTGCAGAAGATTTTTTAGACGGATAGAAATATCCGATCATCGTATATTTTGAACTAGTCTAGATCGACGGTCCCAAATGATAATCCACCCTGCCACGTGTACTATGGGGAGACAGCTCTACCGTACGTGTTACCCGGGTAGCAGCTTAGTGGTTGTTGGAAACGGATTGGCTACTCCCCCTGCCACCGGCCATTGGCTGATGGTCGGTGCTATGTGGGCCCCACCATGATGTATGTGTTTCATCCATGCCGTACATCTATTTTTATAGATCATTTTACGATGTTAAAGAAAAAATGAGGTATATCTAAATCTCAAGTGGACCACATTAAAGGAAAAAGTGTTGAATGAACGTTGACCATTAAAAACGTTTTGGGGGCCATAAAAGTTTTGGATCAAGCTGATATTTATTTTTTCTCTTCATCTGGGTCTGTATGTCCTAATCAACGGATTGGATTTCAAATAAACAGTACAGTGGGCCTTAGGAGGATTTTAATCGTGGATATCCAATCATTATTGTTTTCCTTTGGTGTGGCCTACCTAATATTTATATCCCTATCAATTTTTGTATCAATCTATAAAAGAATATGTAAAAATGGATGAACGGAATGGATGAAACACATACATCATGTTGGGGCCCACAGAGCACCGACCACACATACATCATCGGGGGAGTAGCCAATCCGTCTCCCCACTGGCTGATGGTCGGTGCTCCGTGGGCTCCACCATGATGTATGTGTTTCATCCATTCCGTCCATCTATTTTTATGGATCATTTTATGATGTTCTAAATTGGACAACATTACAGGAAACAGTGTTGAATGAACGTTGACCATTAAAAACTTTTTAGGGGCCATAAATTTTTTGGATCAAGCTGATATTTATTTTTTCCCTTCATCTAGGTATTTATGACCTAATCAATACATTGGATGTCAAATAAACACTACAGTAGGCCTTAGGAGGATTTTAATAGTGGATATCCCATCATTATTGTTTTCCTGTGGTGTGGTCCACCTAAGATTTATATCCCTATCGTTTTTTATAACCATCCTAAAATCATCTGTAAAAATGGATGAACGGAATGGATGAAACACATACATCATGGTGGGGCCCACAGAGCACCGACCACCAGCCACGGGGCTGGTGTGTAGCCAATCCGTCTCCGTGGGTGTTACCCTTACCGTAGGGCCCACCTTGATCATATGTTGTATATCAACTCTGTCCATCTGTTTTTACATATCGTTTTAGAATACTGTACCAAAAATCAAGTATATTCAAATCTGAGGTGGACCACAGTTCAAGATACAGTAGTGATGATTGAATGCTCACCATTAAAACTTCCCATGGCCAACCGTAAGAAGATGAATAATGTTTATTTTAAATCCAACCCGTTTATAAGATAAAGAAAAAGTTTTTAAAAGAAAAAATATAAATATTATCTTGATACAAAATCTTTTGCAGCCTGAAAAAGCTTTTAATGATCATTCACCACTTTTTCCAATTTTGTGGTCCGCCAGAGACTTTTATATGTTTAAATTTTAAAATAGCGTCCGAAAATGATCTTAAAAAACGTATGGAAGGCATGGATATGAAATATATTCATTAAGGTGGGCCCCACACGGTAAGCGTAACACCCACTAAGCTGTTAGCCGATAAAGTTAATCCTCTCTCATTCAGTAACAATGGCTTTACTGCATCGTCTCGCGACTTTAACGAAAAGAGTTATAGTCCTCTTCGCAAGTAAAGTTACATTTTGCTAACGCG
The DNA here is from genome assembly GCA_021015155.1 of Magnolia officinalis. NCBI lineage: Eukaryota > Viridiplantae > Streptophyta > Magnoliopsida > Magnoliales > Magnoliaceae > Magnolia > Magnolia officinalis. The sequence continues at coordinate 30,023 of JAJHSJ010001376.1, read as the reverse complement.
TAAGATTACGTAGATGAGAAAATATATTTCGGTGATCCAAATCATTGATAGGATGGACCCCACAGTGGATGATGGATATCTCAAATATAATCCTAAAATGTCAATAAATGACCTATTTACAGATAAATAAAAATGAATGTATTCAACAAAAATGGTAGAGTACTTAAAGGGAAGACATCTTCCGTCCGAAGAATTATCTAAACTGGGTCCCATCTGATGAACGGTTTAGATTATCAATAGACGGTCCTCCATGCTTCAGGAGGTTTAGCAATGGAGTGCCTAGGTTGAGTGCGTCACATGCACCGAAATCATGACGTGCAAGGTATTGAAAACCAAACCCAACCGTCTTTGTTTTTGATATTTATGTGAGTTGCATGTGACTCAGATATGAAGCTCTAGAAAGCGTCGCACTACTTCTCACACGAGTGAAAGATCCGGTCCATTCATCGGTTGGAGTTCATCATGATCATTGAAAGCCCACTGATCACATGGGCCACTGCGGATGAGAAAGATGGACGGTCATTAAATATCCAACGGTCTATGTTCAGTGCGAAGGATGTTGGCAACTTACCAAGTGACGCTTCTTAGTTTTTAGGCAAGGGCATGCTGACCTGTGCTCCCACCTGATGAGTGGACCGGATCCTACACACGTGTCCCTGGTTGCACTCCTCCTTCGGGTGAAGCTAGTCAGCATTTGCTGCATTTCTGTTATGCTCGTTCGTGGAAATCATAATAAAAGCAAGGTCCAGGGTAAAGGAGCTTTAGAAGAGTGGAAGGTCAAATTACGAAATTAACCCTCTTCATTTCGTGACTTTAACCGAGTGTCTAAAACACCCTTTTCCTTTCTGAATGACGAGGCCGGACCGTCTTAAAAGCTACAATTCGACGTGTGGGGACCATCTTGATGTTTTCATGAAATCCATCTGTCCATTATGTGAATCCCTTCATTTTCTCCTTATTACCCAAAATTCAGGATAATAAAAAACTTGGGTAGGCTACACCACCTGACATTATTCCTAAAACCTCTGAAATCACTTGGTATGGCCCACCTTAGTTTTTTGAATGGACAGAATTTTTTGGTTTTCCATTTATCCTTCTAAGGACACTTTTTGAATGGACTGGATGGATTATATAGAAAATGGTGAGCCCTGTATATGAGGACGACAACACCCACCATTTAAAACTTCTCGTGGCCACCGTGATGCTTATGTACCATTCAACCCGTTCCCAAGGTAAAAAAACAAAAAAAAAAACATCAGATTAAGGGAAAACACAAATATCATAGTGATTCAAACCTTCAGTGGGGCCTAAGAAGTTTCCAATGGCTGCATCCCCATTCCTACTGTTTCATGTAGTGTGGCCCACCTAAGTTCTAAATCTTCCTGATTTTTGTGATAACATATTAACATGACGTGAAACAACTAATGGACGGAGTAGATTTTGTACATACATCACAGATGTCCCATATAACTTTCTTTTTCCCAGGCTTCCTAAACTTGCATCTAAACAAAGCAACGGCACCACACTCGATAGATTCAGTTAAACAGATTTGATTTCCAATCATTACAATCGTCCTGATGCATCCCGTACATCTAGTGGCCCACCAGCTCAACTGCTCTGGTCACCCTTAAGGAACGGCCACCACGCGTGGAGACGAACTCGGGCCAGGCAGGGACTCTATAGGGCTCATTGGCATCTATGAGTTTTATCCACGCCGTTCATCCATTTTTTTCAGATCATTTAAGATAACATATAAAAGATGAGGCAGATCCACGGCTCAAATGCACCCACACAGTGGGGATTAAAAACCCACCATTAAAAACCTCTTGACTACACAGAAGTTTAGGTTCAAGCTAAATTTTCACTTTCCCTTCATTCATGTTCTTATGACCTTATGAACATTCATGTTCTTATGACCTTATGAACAGGTTGGATGAAAATAAAAATTACGGTGGGCTCTAAGAAGGTTTCAACAATGGGCATATTATCACCGCTGCTTGAATGGCGTGGTTCACTCAAGTGTTGGATATGTTTCAATTTTTATTTCTTATCTTAAAACGATCTTGAAAAATGAATGGACGGCTTAGATAAATCACAAACATCATGATGGGCCCCACAGAGGCCCTACCTGGACTGAGTCCCTCCTGGCGGTGGAAGAACTCATTACCCACAGTCAAAGAGTCAACAAGGGTATTTTAGTCATTAAAAAATAAAACCCAATGCTTTTGTGACCTACACAACGACGTGTAGCTTTCCTCCCACGTAAGAACGCGTGCAAGTCAAAGAGACGGCTCCATCACCCTCTCTATATAAGAAGGCCCCATTCATCATTCTCAGATCATACAATCCCAATCAAACCATTCAATTTTCATTTCCCAATCTATCTCGCACACACCCAAATTATTACATCCCACAAAAATGGTGTTTGAAGGCTTCTCTGCTAGTTTAGCAGACATCTTGATAAAAGGAGCCTTATTCATCCTAGTTCAAGCTCTAGTCTATCTCATCCTCTCAAGTTCATCCAATGTCTTCTCCACCCAGATGAGATCTTTCAGCTTCAAGCGAGCCCGATCGGTCAGCATGCGTCGAATCCTAGCCGCCCTTTCGGACTTACCGCCTGGAGGAGAACCATCACCATCATCATCAGCATCAACGTCCTTGAATCAAGAGTCTACATGCGATGATAGTCTCAAGATCGATTAGATGGTTTTGTTAATAATTCATGGACTTTCATTAGAGTTGGAATTATAGAAATTTGTTATTCTTTTATAGATCGAATATTTAGGTCGTGATTGGTTGATAGATGCACTCTCCATTTCTATTGTTTGGCAGTGCATCGATGTTGGTTTTTTATTTTTTGTTGTTTGGAAGTTTGGATTTTGTAATTAAGGTGTGTTGGATGTGTTAATATATATGTTTTGGAATTTATTTGATTTTGTGATGTGTTTGGTTGGTTGAGATAAATATCATTTTGAAAATCTCTCTATATTATTGTGAATTTCAATTGTATTATTACAATAATATTGTGAGAGTTTTCAAAATCTTGGCTGTTTTTATATATTTTTTTGTGATTTGATAGTGTTTTTAATGGATGAATTATTTTTAGAAGTTAGAATAATTCAGTTCATATATACTTTTCTATTCAATTTTTAAAATTATTCAGTAATTTATAATAATAATTTTAAATATTTTTTTTTGGTAGCATTAATATATGAGAAAAACATCAAAATATGAAAATCTCTAGAGAAATTCCTAGCCTAATAATTGGAGAGAGTGAGATTTGTTACCATGGTTTATTTTTAGAAGTTAAAATAATTCAGTCCATATATACTTTTATATTCAATTTTAAAGATTATTCAGTAATTTATAATAATAATTTTAAATATTTTATTTTTGGTATCATTAATATCTGAGAAAAACATCAAAATCTGAAAATCTCTCAAGAAATTTCTGTCCTAGAAATTGGAGAGAGTGAGATTTGCTACTAAGGTTTGGTTGCACCAAGTTAAACTGATTTATCATGAAATATCATGATATCTTGTGCAGCCAAACGCACCCTTAATGGAAGCGCTTTCCATGGAAAGCTGTATTTTAAGTGTTTGGCACGCCCTCATGGATTCTCTTTCTGCGAATTCTGGTGGGTAAGAGAATCAGGATCTGGATTCCATGGAAAGTGTTTCCTTTCTAACAGTGCCTTCTTTTCCGCTGGATTCCGGTTCCATGGAAGGATATTCACATGCGAGTCCGGATCCTCTGTTACCCGGTCAACAGAGAATTCCTAATACCCTAAAATTCATTGGTCCACGTCAACACTCACTGAAAAAATAAAAAAAATAAAAAAAAGCTTCGGACGCCAAACCACTGGGGTAACAGGAAAATCCTGTTGACCCGATAACAGAGGATCCCGACTCTTTCACAAAACCCTACTGTCCCCTGTTGAGTGAGACACGTGTGTGATATCCAGGCCATTCATTGGGTTGCTCGGCACGATGCACATGGCCTGTCAGAAAATTATTCTGATATTTTCATTGGGTAGGCCATGTGTGGAAAATGAAAATGGATGGATAAAGTAGTTTGATGAGTGGTCCACAATCCATGCACATGTATGGCATGATGGCATGGTGAACGGCCCAGATCTAGCACTTTTGCCTACCGAGTACCGACAATATCCTTGAGGAGACGTCGGTACTTGTCAGTGAACTGATGGTGGAAGGTGTGGATTTTAGCTGCCTGTAGCCGGGAAACATCTCAGTCGTTGTTATCCTAACTGTGTGGGGCCTACCCTGACCAATTTTTTGTATATCCACGCCGTCTATCAGTTTTCTCGGATTATTTTAGTGCACGAATCCAAAATTTAAGTAGATTCAAATCACAGGTGGACCACACCACTGGAAATAGTGGCGAATGACCATTAAATACTTGTGAGGTAAAAAAGACGAAAACATTACGGTGGGCCCTGAGAAGTTTTTAATGGTAGGGCATTCAATCAGCACTGTTTCTTGTGGTGTGATCCATCTGAGAATTGGATTTACTTAATTTTTGGGACTATATCCTAAAATTGTAACAACCCATTTTTTTAGGGGAAGTAACTCCACCGTCCGCTTCTGTGTGGCCCACCTGAGTTTTGGATCAGCTTCATTTTTGGCCTTACGTCTTCTTTGGCCAGGCCAAGATGATGGACGGAGTAGATTATACTATTACTAGTGGGACCTACCAGATCTAAAGAAATAAAAATAAAATAAGTTATACCTTTCGCACGCCGACTAAACCACATTCTCCGTTCTCCTTCCTTTTCGTACGGTAATGGGCGCCGAAACCTCCCACTAAACGAAACCGCCCATAATCCATACCTCCATTTTCATTTCGCATCCGTTTATAAAAAAAAAAAAAAAAAGGAGAGGGAGAGAAAGAAAGAATCGAAGGAATTAATCAAAAAAAAAATATAGAGAGAGAGAGAGCTCTGTAGATCAAGAGAAAGATTAAAGCGGGGCCGGTCATCAGATTTTTTTTAAAAGGTAGGTGATCTTATCCTGAAATTTATTATTTTCAGCTATTTAATTATGTTTATTTAATCCAGCATTTTTATAAGAATAATGTTTTTGATTATTATGTATGGAATTTTATTTATTTAGGAATTTTTATATTTATGATATTTAATATAAGTTTTTTTTAAAAATAAAATAAAAAATTAATAATAAATAAATAAATAAACAATTTATCTAAAGTTATAATTTAATTTATAAATTTTATTTATAAAATATTTTATGTTATCATATGTCACAAATACAATTTTAAAGTGCCTGTGTTTCAATTGTCATACTCTGCCAGAGTATCGAATAACTCCTCATGAGAAGTCAGAGGATGCACCGTGAGAAATTACTTTAATGGAGAAAGTTTCTAGTCCATCAAGCTGAACCGTAAGTTACGGTCCACCCACCAATAGATTTATGACATAGTAAGTTCATACAAAATCCAACCCTTCCAATACATCTAAAACAACATGAAGATCTCTTATATGAAAAATTATTCCTATATACTAGTCAGGATATCCTCAAAAATAGAAAATAAGTTATAACTGTTGATAAATAGTATTATCCATTAATGAGTGAATGTAAGTATATATATATTATATATATATATATATATATATATATATATATATATTTTTTTTTGTAAGTGATCCTAATTGTTTAATAAACTTAACAATGGGTTAGATTTTTCATATATATTAAAGGTTAGAAGTTATTTAATTGATGGACGTAATGTTTCAAATCTATTGTACTGGAGATCTTCTTATTTTAAAGGGACTCTGTTAGTACGAGATATGCCAGTATGACTACAATCTTACTCGTCGCTACATGCGGAACATAACACACGTGTGTAAGTCTGAAAATCTACTATGTAATCCACATCTTTGACGTGCCCAAATAGAAAAAAAAAATAAAATAATATATATATATAATAATATTAAATAAAAAGAGCACAGTCTGTCTATTTTTTAGGCACCATGAATGAATGAAAGTTAACAATGTTCTTATTCAACTTACAAGTATGGTCCACCTAATTAGTTTAACTGTCAAATTTTCAGAAAAGTGAACATAGAAAATATGACCTCTCAGATGAACGGAATAGATTTCACACACGTGGCTCGTGTGGCACATGACACACAAGTAGGATTCAAATCCTACTTGCGCGAGTAGCTTTCCCATTTTTTTTATGAAGAAATGAATGGTGGGGCATTGGAGGTTGCTGTATGAATTCTAGAAATGAACCAACAGCTTTGGATTATGCAAAGGGTCATAACCCCTTAGATTCTGTAGTGTAAAGATTCACATATACCTGCATTTTTAAATTATTAATTTGGGAGACACCAAATACTTAGTTTGTTGTATGGATTTATTTCCACACTCTGCCTCCTTATTAAATAACACTATCATGATAGTCTACTGCCATTCTTAATATGGTGGTGACTCCTCAACCGTCCATCATGAAATGCTTGTACGGTAAATTTGATCGTCCAAATTGATGAACCAACTTTTAATGGTGGACCACAAAAAAAAAAATAATAATAATAATAAATAATTTGAGCTGAGAATGTGAAATAACTATGAATTTTAGTAGGCCCCATCTACTCAATGTGAGATTTATTGCTCAAGGGTGGAGCTCATGTAGAACCTGATATTTTAACAAATTATGCACCTTGTTCAGTACTTGCATTATAGTTTAGAAATTAGATTGATTAAATTATTAATCATTATTTTGTCGATATTGAAATTGTTCATGTTATTCATGTTTATTTATTGATTATTTAATTGTTAAAAAAAATGTGTATAAATTAGCAAGTAGGGCAATCGTGTCCCTTGGGTGAGAGACCCTAAAGCTAGCAAGTAGGGCAATCGTGTCCCTTGGGTGAAAGACCCTAGAACCCACTGGATCCTTTGGAGTCTCCTTTGTGTACGGCGTATGAGTACATTTGTGTGCGTGGACATACGTCAGAGGTACAACTGGAGCAGTAGTCTGACCAGCTAATGTGTAAATGGGTCCCTCACCATGAGGTACCAGTGCGTGGGCGTTAATGCAACGTGACCATCCACTTGGGTACGGTGTTGTAAGAAATAATTTAAATGTTACAAGTATTCATGGAAATATCACATGCATCGCATTTTTTTTCAATTCTGTTGTCAAATTTCATTATCGGTATTTTATTTTTCCTTCATTGTTATAAAAGTAATATTATCTGAACATATTGAATTTTGGGTAAGAAATGACCCTACTGGGCTGTTATGCTCATCCTACTAAAATAAAATGTACAGGTGAAGAGCTGGAATACTACGAGCAGGCGGGCCTCTACTATTAATGTTATTTTCTAGAAAATTTGTTTAGTTTAATTCAATTCAGTTTTCTTTTGTTAATTAGGTTTAGTTTATATTTAAATGTCGATGTAGAAATGAACAACTATCAAAGAGTTGAGTTTAATAAATATTCAGTTGTATTTCCTTTTAGATTATGTTGAATATTGGTTGAATCAGCTAGAATGTAATAAATGTCATCATATCATAATTCACACCTTGAGATTCGGGTCCTGAATACCTTATTTAGGTACCCGAATTTCGGGGCGTGACAGTTTGGTATCAAAGCCAGGTTAGATTAAAAATTGTGGACCTAGGGTTGCCTTTAGAATTAATGAACCAAACATAAATCTTTTTGCTTTTATGATAGAAAAAATAGAAATATAAATTTAGGGATCATTGTATTATGTTGATATCATATATAATCTTATTTAGACTTGACATTGAACTAATAACCCAAATCTGAACTTTAAGGAATTTTTAAGAATTTTTAGCATACTACACTAAATTGGACAGCAATAGTAAGCAGAAAATACATAACTTGTAAAAGTCATAACTAATTAATTAAAACTCCTTTTAAGTTGATTCAAAATCCCAGTCGTAGGTTAACAAGTGTAGTTTTAGTAAAAATAATTAAAAAATATAAATATAGGTTTATCCTTTACCAAGATTAAGTTATGTGTATACTAGTCAGAAATCGTTTGTTTCTGGACAGACCTAATTATCCGAATTTAGAAAAAAATTTAGACCTTGTATTAAGCTGAAATTTTACAGAATTATAGTAAACTCATATATGTATCCTCATAAAAAATTTTTATTAATTTAACACTTATAAGTATCAGAAACATTAGCAAGAATAGTATCCTAAGAATCTGAATTTTCTGCACTACAACTTTGATACATGTCACTGCCTGAATTCTCTTAATCTTCATATGTTATTCTTTTAGATCATCAAATATTCTTGCAATTCAATAAATTTTTCATGCTTTATAGACCTTAAGTAGTATACACTCCATTAATGATATTAGAATTCAATTTAGTTATTACAACCTACCTTGGTTGTTATACATTAAGCTTACATGTTTAAATTAATCATAGATTATGGCGGATCAAAACATAGACGTCGGAGCCACATCAGGAGCTCCTGGTCCTGATACCACTGAAAACGGGTCACTTATGGGTGGAATTCTTAGGGCCATAAGTGATCTTACGGCTCTTGTGGGCTACCAGATAAGACAGACTCAAGCAGAAGGACAAGCTCAAGCGCAAGGTCAAACCCAAACTATTCACGTAGCTAATGTAGGGATAGGAACTTTATTGGAAAGGTTTAAAAGACAAAGGCCGCCTGTATTTAAGGGTGGACCTGACCTATCTGAGGCCGAGGTGTGGAAGAAACAGATTGATAAGATATTCACAGTTATGAAGTGTGATGAATACCAAAAAGCAGAATTGGCTATTTACATGCTAGAAGGGGAGGCGGATCATTGGTGGGACTCGGTTGTTAGGATGAACCCGAGTGTTGAAGTCTGGACCTGGACCCAGTTTTGTGAGAAGTTTGATGATAAATACTTTCCCTTGTATGTGAAAAATCAAAAGGCAGGAGAATTTATGAAATTGGAGCAAGGTGATATGACGGTGCGCCAGTATGATGCTAAGTTTACGGAGCTATCGCGATTTGCAACTTTTCTGGTGTCTGATGAAACCCGTAAGGCACAAAAATTTGAGGAGGGTCTGAGAGCATCTATTCGTAGCCGATTAGCCCCTTTCGTACAGAAGACCTATGCCGAAGTGTTGGAGCGTGCCCTAGCAGTGGAGAAAGACATCAACGAATATTGGAAGAATCGTGATCAGAGGAAGGACGTAAAGAGTGGTGCTAGAACTGCTACACATATATCTACGGCCCAGCATGATGCAGCTAAGAGACAGAGAACAACATCGACATCGATGGCCAGACCGATGACAGCACTTCCTGCACCACGATTTTCAGGATTTTGTTATAATTGTGGACTCGAGGGCCACACTTCTCGTTTTTGTTCCAGACCACAACGTACTCAATATCCACAAAGGGCAGGACCTTCACATCAGTCTTTCAGGCCTCCCCAGCAACATGCGCCGCCGTTTATGTCACAGCGACCTCCATTACATCCTTCCGCATCACAGCCTTCCCCGAGACCACCTCAGCCATATCCACAGAGGCCACTACAGTCATACTCGAGGCCACCACAGCAAGGACCTTCATCGGTATATCAGAGACCACCTCAGCAGCCGCCGCCACAGGTTAAACCTCAGCAGTACCAGCAGTCGAGGCATGGAGTTCAGGCACCACGACCACAAGCTCAAGGCCGAGTCTACGCCCTTGTACAGTCAGGAGATGACACAGTGCAGCCGTACGAGAACTTGGCGCAACAATACGAAGGGTCAATTCAAAGTTATGATGTTCCAGCACAGTTTGAGGATGGAGCGACTCAGACTTATGATGATGCCGCACCCTTATATGAGGATCCAGCACCGCCAACAGATGACATTATTCAGCCTGACATCGAGGCTAGCAGTGATGTAGTCGAAGGTACCATCGTCATTTATTCATCCTTAGCTAGAGCGTTATTTGACTCTGGAGCATCGCATTCATTTATTTCTTACTGCCTTTTATGCTCGATTGGGTTATCTCCTACTCCCTTAGATAAAAAGTTAGCAGTAGCAAACCCCCTTGGTAATTCAGTGGACCTAAGTCAAATTTGTAAATCCTGTCCGATTATGATCGAGAACGTAAATTTACCAGCTAATCTCATAGTTATGCCGATGCGAGAATACGATATTATATTGGGGATGGATTGGTTATCTTTATATCGGGCAAAAATCGATTGTTTTAAGAAGATGGTCATATTAAATATCGATGGGCGAGCACCGTTACAATTCCATGGGACACGAAGGAAGGGAGCACCGATTAGTTTGTCAGCCATCTCGGAAGTTGAACCTCAAGGAGTGGAACAAATTTTGATTGTTAATGAATTTCCAGAAGTATTTCAAGATATTCCTGGATTACCGCCAAGGAGAGATGTAGATTTCACAATCGATCTGGTACCTGGGACTGCACCAATCTCCAGAGCACCATACCGTATGGCACCTGTTGAATTGAGAGAATTAAGGGAGCAACTTCAGCAGCTCCAAGACCAAGGCTTCATTAGGGCTAGTACGTCGCCGTGGGGTGCACCGGTATTATTTGTAAGAAAGAAGGATGGGTCTTTAAGGCTATGCATCGATTACCGTCAACTTAATAAAGCGACTATCAAGAACAAGTACCCGCTGCCGAGGATAAATGATTTATTCGATCAGTTGAAGGGAGCAAAATATTTTTCAAAGATAGACCTACGGTCTGGATATCATCAGTTGAGGATTAGAGATGAAGATGTACCTAAGACTGCCTTTAGGACTCGGTACGGCCATTATGAATTTCTAGTGATGCCCTTCGGACTAACGAATGCTCCAGCAGTATTTATGGATCTCATGAACAGGGTCTTTAAACCATATTTAGACCGATTCGTGATAGTGTTCATAGATGATATTTTAATTTACTCCAAGACGCAAGAAGATCATGCTGAACACCTTCGAATAGCCCTTCAGACTCTAAAGGACAATCAGTTGTATGCCAAAGCTTCAAAATGTGACTTTTGGAGGAATGAAGTAAAGTTTTTGGGGCACGTGATATCGGAAAAAGGAGTGTCGGTAGATCCATCGAAAGTCGAAGCAGTGTTAAATTGGGAGCAACCCACCAATGTGACAGAAGTGCGCAGTTTTCTCGGATTAGCTGGTTATTATAGAAGATTCATTGAGGGATTCTCTAAATTAGCAAGGCCGTTGACTAACTTGACTAAGAAGGGCACTTCTTTTAAATGGAATGAAAATTGCGAGCAGGCTTTCTCTGAATTGAAGAAGCGATTAACGGAAGCCCCAGTGCTTTCCTTACCAGCAGAAGGGGAAAGATTTGTAGTATATACTGATGCATCTTATCAAGGGTTGGGATGCGTGCTGATGCAAAGCGGTAAAGCAATAGCATTCGCGTCAAGGCAGTTGAAACCTCATGAGCAGAATTATCCCACTCACGACTTAGAGCTTGCAGCTGTAGTGTTTGCCTTAAAAATTTGGAGGCATTATCTTTATGGTGAGCAGTTTGAACTGTATTCGGATCACAAGAGTTTAAAGTATCTTTTTGATCAAAAGGACTTAAATATGCGGCAGAGGAGATGGATGGAATTCTTGAAGGATTATCATTTCGACATCTGCTATCATCCAGGTAAGGCGAACGTCGTAGCCGACGCGTTAAGCAGGAAGACGCGCAAGCTGGTGGCGAGCTTAATGATTAAAGAATGGGAGATGCTTGATATAGTTAAAGATTTTGAAGTTAGACTTCGTATCGATGAACCTCGGGCTTATATCAGTAATTTAGTGGTGCAACCCACTCTGGTAAGAAATTTCTTAATTATCCATTTAGATTATCCTTTAATTCGTATATTAGGCTGTAGTTATTTAGAATTTTCTTTTCTAGGTGCGACGAATAATAGAAGCGCAGAAGAATGATGCATGGTTACAAGAGAAAATAACGGAAGAAGCGGGAAAGGACGACTCGGAGTGGCGAGTAAGCTCTGATGGTGGGGTCAGATTTCAAGGGAGGTTATGTGTTCCAGACATATCTGAATTGAAGCAAGAAGTCTTAAATGAGGCGCACCGCACAAAATTCACCATCCACCCAGGAGGAACTAAGATGTACCGTGATGTACGACGTCAATATTGGTGGAGTAATATGAAGAGGGAGATAGCCAGCTACGTTGCAAGGTGTCTTACTTGTCAGCAGGTTAAAGTGGAGCATCAGAAGCCGTCGGGACTTTTACAACCATTACCGGTCACAGAGTGGAAATGGGAGCATATATCGATGGATTTTATTGTCGGACTACCGAAAACAAGCCGTCATCATGACGCGATATGGGTGATCGTGGATCGGCTAACAAAGTCAGCACACTTTCTTCCTATACGTATTTCTTCATCCCTAGATGACTTAAGCAAGCAATATATCAAGGAGATTGTTAGACTTCATGGCATTCCTGTGTCCATTGTATCCGATCGAGACCCCAGGTTTACATCACGCTTTTGGATGAGTCTTCAGAAGGCATTGGGAACGACGCTAAACTACAGCACGGCTTTTCATCCGCAGACTGACGGACAAACGGAGCGGGTAAATCAAATCCTAGAAGACATGCTTCGCAGCTGCATTCTTGACTTCAAGGGAAATTGGGACGACCACCTCTATTTAATAGAATTCGCCTACAACAATAGTTTCCAGTCTAGTATTGGCATGGCGCCATTCGAAGCTTTATACGGAAGACCCTGCAGATCACCAAGTTGTTGGACCGAAGTGGGGGAAAGAACATTGTTGGGACCGGAACTAGTGCAAGAGACATCCGAGAAGATCGGCGTTATCAAAGAACGTCTACGTACCGCTCAGAGTCGCCAGAAGAGCTACGCCGACAATCGTCGAAAGAACTTGGAGTTCGCCATAGGAGATCATGTGTTCCTGAAGGTATCCCCGATGAAAGGAGTTATGCGATTTGGAAAGAAAGGAAAATTGGCACCACGCTACATTGGACCATTCGAGATCTTGCAGAGAGTAGGTCTCGTAGCCTACAGACTAGCCTTACCTCCTCAACTTTTTGGTGTCCACGACGTATTTCATGTATCTATGCTTCGGAAATACGAGAGAGATGCATCACATATCATTGACTGGGAGCCGCTGGAAATTCGGGAGGACGTTTCATACATAGAGCAACCGATCCGCATCCTCGACAGGAAGGAGCAAGTACTTCGAACAAGATCGATACCACTCGTGAAGGTTCAGTGGGGGCATCATGGCGAGGACGAAGCTTCATGGGAGCGAGAGGATGACATCCGAGAGAAGTACCCTCATCTCTTCATATGATAGGTATGTTAAATTTCGGGGACGAAATTTTATTAAGGGGGGTAGAATGTAACAACCCATTTTTTTAGGGGAAGTAACTCCACCGTCCGCTTCTGTGTGGCCCACCTGAGTTTTGGATCAGCTTCATTTTTGGCCTTACGTCTTCTTTTGGCCAGGCCAAGATGATGGACGGAGTAGATTATACTATTACTAGTGGGACCTACCAGATCTAAAGAAATAAAAATAAAATAAGTTATACCTTTCGCACGCCGACTAAACCACATTCTCCGTTCTCCTTCCTTTTCGTACGGTAATGGGCGCCGAAACCTCCCACTAAACGAAACCGCCCATAATCCATACCTCCATTTTCATTTCGCATCCGTTTATAAAAAAAAAAAAAAAAAAAGGAGAGGGAGAGAAAGAAAGAATCGAAGGAATTAATCAAAAAAAAAATATAGAGAGAGAGAGAGAGCTCTGTAGATCAAGAGAAAGATTAAAGCGGGGCCGGTCATCAGATTTTTTTAAAAGGTAGGTGATCTTATCCTGAAATTTATTATTTTCAGCTATTTAATTATGTTTATTTAATCCAGCATTTTTATAAGAATAATGTTTTTGAATATTATGTATGGAATTTTATTTATTTAGGAATTTTTATATTTCTGATATTTAATATAAGTTTTTTTAAAAAAATAAAAATAAAAAATTAATAATAAATAAATAAATAAACAATTTATCTAAAGTTATAATTTAATTTATAAATTTTATTTATAAAATATTTTATGTTATCATATGTCACAAGTACAATTTTAAAGTGCCTGTGTTTCAATTGTCATACTCTGCCAGAGTATCGAATAACTCCTCATGAGAAGTCAGAGGATGCACCGTAAGAAATTACTTTAATGGAGAAAGTTTCTAGTCCATCAAGCTGGACCGTAAGTTACGGTCCACCCACCAATAGATTTATGACATAGTAAGTTCATACAAAATCCAACCCTTCCAATACATCTAAAACAACATGAAGATCTCTTATATGAAAAATTATTCCTATATACTAGTCAGGATATCCTCAAAAATAGAAAATAAGTTATAACTGTTGATAAATAGTATTATCCATTAATGAGTGAATGTAAGTATATATATATATATATTATATATATATATATATATATATATATATATTTATATTTTGTAAGTGATCCTAATTGTTTAATAAACTTAACAAATGGGTTAGATTTTTCATATATATTAAAGGTTAGAAGTTATTTAATTGATGGACTATAATGTTTCAAATCTATTGTACTGGAGATCTTCTTATTTTAAAGGGACTCTGTTAGTACGAGATATGCCAGTATGACTACAATCTTACTCGTCGCTACATGCGGAACATAACACACGTGTGTAAGTCTGAAAATCTACTATGTAATCCACATCTTTGACGTGCCCAAATAGAAAAATAAAATAATAATATATATATATATATAATAATATTAAATAAAAAGAGCACAGTCTGTCTATTTTTTTAGGCACCATGAATGAATGAAAGTTAACAATGTTCTTATTCAACTTACAAGTATGGTCCACCTAATTAGTTTAACTGTCAAATTTTCAGAAAAGTGAACATAGAAAATATGACCTCTCAGATGAACGGAATAGATTTCACACACGTGGCTCGTGTGGCACATGACACACAAGTAGGATTCAAATCCTACTTGCGCGAGTAGCTTTCCATTTTTTTTATGAAGAAATGAATGGTGGGGCATTAGAGTTGCTGTATGAATTCTAGAAATGAACCAACAGCTTTGGATTATGCAAAGGGTCATAACCCCTTAGATTCTGTAGTGTAAAGATTCACATATACCTGCATTTTTAAATTATTAATTTGGGAGACACCAAATACTTAGTTTGTTGTATGGATTTATTTCCACACTCTGCCTCCTTATTAAATAACACTATCATGATAGTCTACTGCCATTCTTAATATGGTGGTGACTCCTCAACCGTCCATCATGAAATGCTTGTACGGTAAATTTGATCGTCCAAAT
This sequence comes from Magnolia officinalis, assembly GCA_021015155.1. NCBI lineage: Eukaryota > Viridiplantae > Streptophyta > Magnoliopsida > Magnoliales > Magnoliaceae > Magnolia > Magnolia officinalis. The sequence goes on along the minus strand of JAJHSJ010001376.1, from coordinate 14,685 downwards.
TGATGAACCAACTTTTAATGGTGGACCACAAAAAAAAAAATAATAATAATAATAAATAATTTGAGCTGAGAATGTGAAATAACTATGAATTTTAGTAGGCCCCATCTACTCAATGTGAGATTTATTGCTCAAGGGTGGAGCTCATGTAGAACCTGATATTTTAACAAATTATGCACCTTGTTCAGTACTTGCATTATAGTTTAGAAATTAGATTGATTAAATTATTAATCATTATTTTGTCGATATTGAAATTGTTATGTTATTCATGTTTATTTATTGATTATTTAATTGTTAAAAAAAATGTGTATAAATTAGCAAGTAGGGCAATCGTGTCCCTTGGGTGAGAGACCCTAAAGCTAGCAAGTAGGGCAATCGTGTCCCTTGGGTGAAAGACCCTAGAACCCACTGGATCCTTTGGAGTCTCCTTTGTGTACGGCGTATGAGTACATTTGTGTGCGTGGACATACGTCAGAGGTACAACTGGAGCAGTAGTCTGACCAGCTAATGTGTAAATGGGTCCCTCACCATGAGGTACCAGTGCGTGGGCGTTAATGCAACGTGACCATCCACTTGGGTACGGTGTTGTAAGAAATAATTTAAATGTTACAAGTATTCATGGAAATATCACATGCATCGCATTTTTTTTCAATTCTGTTGTCAAATTTCATTATCGGTATTTTATTTTTCCTTCATTGTTATAAAAGTAATATTATCTGAACATATTGAATTTTGGGTAAGAAATGACCCTACTGGGCTGTTATGCTCATCCTACTAAAATAAAATGTACAGGTGAAGAGCTGGAATACTACGAGCAGGCGGGCCTCTACTATTAATGTTATTTTCTAGAAAATTTGTTTAGTTTAATTCAATTCAGTTTTCTTTTGTTAATTAGGTTTAGTTTATATTTAAATGTCGATGTAGAAATGAACAACTATCAAAGAGTTGAGTTTAATAAATATTCAGTTGTATTTCCTTTTAGATTATGTTGAATATTGGTGGAATCAGCTAGAATGTAATAAATGTCATCATATCATAATTCACACCTTGAGATTCGGGTCCTGAATACCTTATTTAGGTACCCGAATTTCGGGGCGTGACAAAAATGCTATGCAAAAACGGATTGGCAGTGTGGATATACAGTACATCATCAAGGTGGGCCCCACGGTAAGGGTAACACCCACCTAATTAGCTCCCTAAGGAAACTCTCCGTGGATTAGCTACTGCCAGGTTGAATAGCGAGACTCGCTACTAAAGTGACGTCACCAAGTTCCGTGGGCCCAACATTATGTATGTTTTGTATCCACACCTTCCACCCATTTGGAGAGATCAGGCTAGGGCAATATTTAAAGAATGAGTTAAATCCAAAGTTCCATGGGACCCAGTGCAGAAAACGGTGGGATAGTGATGCCCACCGCTAAAAACTTCCAAAGGCCACAAAAGTTTTAGATCAAGCTGATATATGTGTTCCCTTATTTCATGTTTTTTTAACTTTTGAATAGTTTGAATTTCAAATAAATATTATGGTGGGCCTTAGGATAGTTTCAACGGTGAAAATCACTTTCCCCACTGTTTTCTGTGGTGGGGTCTGCTACAGCTTTTTATCTGCCTAATTCTTTGTCTAATACCCTAAAATGATATCTCAAAATGAATGGAGGGTGTGGATACAACACATACATCATAATGGGCTCATAAAACTTAGTGACGTCACTTCAGTAGCCTACTCGCTGCTCAACATCGATACGCGTCCGGGAGCCGCCATGATATATTGTTTGATTCCCCTTCATTTTCGTAGTTTACCTAACCTAATGCGAGCCTGGAAGCGGATTGGCTATTGTACCATACACCAGCTATATAACTGTTGTAGGTACGTGTCGTGAGGGGGTGAAACACTGACACTCCTCGAGCTCTAAGTTGTACTAACGTTTCAAAGAAGATCAAAGTTACATGGATCTCGTAGTGATGTATTTATTATATCTACTGTTCATCTACATATAGGGATCATTTTAGAACATTATGCAACCAAAACGAATCATATCTAAAGATCATTTGGACTATACCACAAACAGCAGTAGATAATGATTTTCTCCTAAAAAACATTCGTAGGCCATCATAAGGTTTATTTTCTATCCAATTTGTTTATAAGGTCACATAGGCCTGAACAAAGAGTTTAAAAATAAAAAAAAAAAAAAGAAAAAATTGATCTAAAACTTCTGTTACCCTAAAAAGGGTTTTCATGATAGACTTTCAATCCCCCACTGCGTTTTGCACTATGGTTCACTGGATAGTTAGATCTGTCTTAGTTTTAGTAAAGCCTTAAGGCGAGCTGGCCAAATGTATGAACAATTTAGGTATAACACATACTACGTGATTAGATCCACATAACTTGGTTACGTCAGTTCAGAAGCTATATGGCTGGTGTGAGGTACACCAGCCGATCCGTTTCCCAAATGTCTAAAACTCGGTGGACCGCACCACAGACACAGTTGTGATTGAACACCCACCGTTAAAAACTTCCTATGGATCACTATAATGTTTACATGCCATTCAACTTGTTGATTAAGTCACATAGACCTGGATGAATGGAAACTACAAATGTCAGCTTGATCCCAAACTTTTATAGCCGGTAAGAACTTTTTAATAGTAGGCGTTCAGTCATCACTGTTTGCTATGGTGTGGTCCACATGGGATTTGGATCTACCTCGTTTATGGGATCATGCACTGAAAAGATATTAAAAAAAATCGATGAATGGTGCAGATAAAACGCATACATCATGGTGGGCCCACAGAGCTTTTTCTGCTCTGACCAGTACCGACGTTGGTGCTGTTTACTACACTATGCAATCCGAGTCCAAATTCACGTAGCTTACTGCAAACCTTGAAGAACACCGTTATTGTGGGGCCCACTTGGACGACGTGGACAAGATCATTCGCTGGTGTAAGATGAGGTGTGGTCCCCATACACAGGCCAGGGGATTATCCTCATCCCTTCAATTTGAAGAAGATACACGGACATCCATCTTTAGGCCCTATTCTAAAAGTATTTAATCTGGCATTATTGTGGGCCATCCACATGGGCCCATTTGATGAACGGCCTAGATCTGCTGCACGTTGATTGCAGTAATGAGATTCACCAATGGTGAATTTCTAATTCATGTGTCCCAGAGGTGATCGGCTAACAACAAAAATAGCGTGGCCCACTCGATGATCAGCTCAGGTTAGTAAACCATGGGCCCCACTTGAAAGTGTACTCACCTTATCAATGGAGACGACTGACATGGGTGCAAGATCAGAGCCCCTCGTCATGCCAACAGGCGTACAAAACAAACGAACGGTCATGAAGAAATCCAACAACAGTTCAAATTCCTCTACCAGACTTCACACGAGTGTATAATTAAAAAGTACACATGTGAAACCTCTTAACATGTTGTGGGGATGTAGCTCAGATGGTAGAGCGCTCGCTTAGCATGCGAGAGGTACGGGGATCGATACCCCGCATCTCCAAAATATATTTTTTGTTAATCCCACCTTCTCTGATCAATGTGTGGTCCACCTGGTCTGATTTTAGCTGATCAATGAAACATTTAAGAGAAATTGTTCAATGTATGCCCACCCAATGGTCTGATTTGCTTCATTTTAGATGATCAATGAATGTCTAGTGCTGATTTTTTTCTTTGGCCCTGCTTGATGAACGGCCAGGATCTTGTGAACATGTTATTGATCAAAAGTTTTAATAGGATTCAAACTGGTGGACCCCTTCAGGGATGATCACTAGGGACGCGCATTAGGTGCCCCAAGCCGTGGTGTGTAGAGAGCTGTGGGGCGTGTTTTATATAGAGCTGTGGCAGGGTTGAAATATAGCTCAGGCCTATTTTAACATGCTGTGGCAGGGCGTGTTTTTAGGAACCTCTTGACATGTTGTGGGGATGTAGCTCAGGCCTATTTTAAAACCAAGTCTAGCCGTGGTGTGTTTCAATAGTGGGTGCCATTATCCCATGTATAGCTAGGCAAAATTCGACCCGATTCGATCCGAACTGAAGGCTAGGATTGGGTTGGATCGAGTAAGCCCACTCAGATCCGACCGTACATCGCATCGAGTTCGGATCAATAGTCAATCCGAACCGGTCCGATCCGATCCAATCCGATTCGGCCCAGTCGTATGAAGTTAAATAAAGTCGTTGGATGTTTGCATCTTTAACCGTTGAGAAATAAAATGCTAGGGTTAAACCATTTCCTAAGAAAGGTGAGCCAATGGGTGTCGCATTGATGAGATTGCATTGGGCAGGTGTACCGGACCTTGAAACTCGAAAGCGGATTGGCTGGTGTAACATGGAAGCGAATTGGAGTAACTCATTACACGTACTGAGTAAACTCTGTGGGCACAACTGTCATTCATACCATTTATATACTCCGTCCATCTCTTTTAACATATAATTTTAGGGCTTCATCCAAAAAATGTAGTGTCTCCAATCCTCAAGTGGAGCACACCACTGGAAAAACAGTGTGAATTGAACATCTACAGTTGAAAAATTATTGGGGGACAAAGAAGTTTTAGATCAAGTTGATATTTGTTTTTCCATTCATCCCTGTCTTTCTAATCTTATGAACAGGTTGGATGACAGATAAACATCACTGGGGCCTTATAAATTTGTCAACGGTGGAAATCAATACTTCTACTTTTTCCAGTGGTATGGTCCACTTGAGCTTTGGATATGCATCAATTTTGGGTTCAACCACCAAAATGATTTGGAAAAACGAATGGACGGTGTGGATAAACCACATGCATTCACGGTGGGCCCCAACAGAGTTTACTCAGTACGATAAGAGTGTAATGAGTTACTCCGTAATCCAATTTCTTGTTGTCCACGTCAACACAACAGTTATACTTAGGGGTGCACACGGTTCGGTTTGGTCCGATTCTGGGGTGAAACCGGAACCGAACCGTTCCTAATGGTTCTAGGAAATTCGGAACCGGAACCGGACCGTTGGCACCCTAGAACCGAACCGTTAAAACCGGTTCGATTCCAGTTCGGTTTCACGGTTCTGGGCTTTTTATAATCCAGCCCAATTGTAAGCCCATGTCCATCCATGTTGTGGTCCATTTGATGAATGATTTAGATATTGTATAAGGTGTGCAAAAATACATTTATGAAAATAATTGTTCTAGAGAAAATAATTATAAGGTGTGCAAAAATACATCGGTTCGGTTTAAGGTTCGATTCCACTGTTTGGTTCTACGGATCGGATCCACGGTTTGGTTTTACGGATCGGTTCACGATTCGATTTGGTTCTACATACCCCCAAACCGAGAACCAAACCGTTGTCACCGATTCTTTGATTTTTGTAACTGGAACCGGTGCACTCTAGAACCGAACCAAACCGGACCGTTTGGTCGGTTCCGATCCGGTTCCACGGTTCTACCGGTTAAATGTGCACCCCTAATTATACTGCTGGTGTAGATACGTGTCGTGCGAAGACGAGCGGAGACGCGCCTCGAGCTCCGAGTTATTCGAACGGCTCAAATGAGATGAGCCCCATAATGATGTATTTATTATATCTATACCATTTATCCATTTTTCGAGATCATTTTAGAGCATTTGAAAAAAAAAAAAAAATCATATCAAAAGCTCAAATGGACCACACCAAAAATAGCAGCAAGGATAATGATTTTCACCGTTAAAATTTTCGTAGGGCCCACCATAACGTTTATTTTCCATATAATCCGTTAATAAGGTTAAAAATACATGGATGAAGAGGAAAAACAAATTTCATATTAATCCGAACCTTCTGTGATCTCCAAAAGGGTTTTAATGGTAACGGTCAATCCCCCACTGTTTTTTGTAGTGTGGTCCAACTGATCTTTAGATCTGTTTTTTCGGCTCAAGCCTTAAGACGAGCTCTCCAAATGGATGGACGGTTTGGATATAACACATACCTCATAGTTTAACCCACAAAACTTGCTGACGTCAATACGCCACTAGCCAATCCACTCCCGGTTCTGACTTGTACTCAACGTCTCCACCTACTTCAATTTTTCTATCCCGCCCATTTGCCTTCCGTACCCAACCCGATCCGAACCGTACCCAACCTAATCCGACTCAGTTTCCCTAACGAGTCAGATTCGGTTCGATCAGGCCACCGGTGCATTGGATCGGATCGAGTCAGCTGACCCAAACTCGGTCCCGGATTGGATCGAGTTCAGGTCAGTTAATTGAAAATTTCGAATTGAGTCGAGTTGGACCCAATCCGGTTTGACTTGACTCGATGCCCACCTCTAATCCCATGGTTTCCGGGCGTGGATTAGGTGTTACCGGGATAATAACTTAGTGGGCATTACCCGTATAGTAGGGCCCATCTTGATGACATTTTGTGTATCCATTGTCCATTCATTTTTCTAACATATTTTAGGACATGATGCCAAAAATTAAGCATGTCCAAAACTCAGGTACATCACGCCACAAGAAACAGTGATGATTGAACATTCACCATTAAAAGCTTCTTAACCCCTTTAAGTATAACAGTGATATTTATTTGCCATCCAACCCCTTGATAAAGTCAACCAGAAATAGATGAATGGAAAAAAATACAAAGATTAGCTTGATCCAAAACTTTTGTGGTCAACAAAAATCTTTTAATGGTTATTCACCACTTTTGTGGTCCACAGATATTTGGATCTGTTTAAATTTTGGGATAACATCCTTAAATGGGCTGAGAAAATGTATGGACGGAATGGATACGAAACAAATTCATGGACGTAGGCCCCACACGGTAAGGTTAACACCCTCTGAGCAGTTACCGGGTAACAACTAATCAGCTCCCCCGTTTCCTGTAGTGTGGGGCCCAGAAAGGTTCCACATTAGCCCCTGCAGTGCCCGACACATCAACACACTAGACGCTAAACTGTAGCAATGTGCGATTATTTTCCAAGTTTCTAAGAATGTGTTTGGTTACACCAAATTCCATAAAATATCATAAACTATGCTGGAATTAGACTGATTAAGCTTGAAATATCAAGAAATTTCATAAATTTTGGCACAACCAAATGCACCCTGAAGAGATTAAAAAGAAAAGGAAAGGAAAAAGAAAAAGAAAAGACGTTTGTGGGTCAGAATTAGTTAGCTGTGTGGAGCATCATGGATGGGCTATGGTATAAAAACTGTGACAATTAAGGGTTGTTTGGCTCCACATATTTGAGGGGATTTCAAATTTCCTGATCCCCTCGAAGAGGGTGTTTGAAATCGAAAGTGAAAGTTTGGAGTACATCTAAAATCCTTTCAAGAGTTGCATATGTAACATGTGTGTCACTAGGTTTCTAATCTATTGGGCACATGACTCACTGAAATACTCCAAAACAATCAGAACATCAATTGTGTCACTATAATTATTTTAATAGGATAATTTGAGCCCTCCAAACATTATCTATGTAAATCAGCTGTTAAAATCATTAGTTAGTTACTCGGATATAATCTTATACTTGTAGCTCATCCGAGACTTGAAATTTTATCATTTTCGAGCAAATTATATATTTCAATGTGTTTATTACATTCATTCCGGTAAATGTTACATACATACATTAATTAGAGATATTAATTGAATTAATAATTAAATTCAAACCCCTATGAATATGCTATGCATATCTACTTTTGGATGGCAAGATATTTTAGGGTGCCAAACATAAGGGTTCAAATCAACACCACTATACTCCACCGAAACCAGCCCATAACCATCCCTAGCAACACCGATCAACTGGCCAACCATTAAAAGCTAAGCCATGCTCGGTCTTGAGATAGAAAATGATACCCGTTTATGTTTTGGGTTGGATACCCAATCCACCATCAATGGGTTGAGTCGGATGACCCTACCCAACCCAACTCACAATCTTACTTGTACCAAGCTTAACTGGGTCAAGTTGAATCCGGTCTTGCTGGTCCATGTATGGTTTTTAGGACCCATGGGTTTAATACCGGTTGGATACCTATTGAGTCTTTGGACCTATGTTTAAAATTGGGTTTGGGTTTATTATGTGTAGTCCAACTAACTTGGCCTTGGCTCCTTACTCTTTCCCGGGGGTAGACTCTCAGGAGTTTCAACTCCCGGTCAAGGGTTCAAGTACCCATAGGTGGTGAAATTCCACCAGTGTGAGTATGTGGGGTGTGTGTGCATGTGTTTAAAAAAAAAAAAAAAAACCAACTTGGCCTTGGCTCAAGAAGGAAAAGGTCATTCTTAGAGCTAGGCACAGGATGACTCGACTTGTCTGACTTGTTTAGACCCAACTCGATGTGAATTAAGGGTGAGTCGTTTCAAATTGAGTAGACTCTGTCCAATCCGAACTCAAACCAAGTTGAGTTGGGTCACCCAATAACTCGACTCAACTCAAAATCCAACTGGTACTAACTCGACTCGATCCAAAACTCGACTCGTGCGCGCGTGCGCGTGTGTGTTTAAACTCCATATTTAACAATTCAGATATGAGACGCGGTGTAGTTGATGGAGAGGCTGTAATATCAGTAAGTGCACTTAGGTTTTGAGTTATGATTTAAGCCCATGGATACCTGTTGCACTTGACCTAACTCGGTACCGACTCGACCCGACTTGATACATGTAACCAGGTTGGACTCGGTCGGATTACCCGGTCAGTGACTCGGAATCGGTCAGACTTAACTCGGATCGGGTCGGTATGTTGAACTCGGTACTGAGCCGGTGTCAAGTTTGGGTCAAGTCTATTTCAAAATCGGATTGAGTCGATCAACCCTAACTCGGTCCGACTCAAATCAACACCCAACTCTAGTCATACTCTCCAAATTCCGTTTGTATGGTAAGTTACTTATTTATGCCTCAAGTAACTTTAAGTAAAAGAGTTATTTATATATTGATCTTAAACCAAACTTGCTTATCTCAAATAAATTATTTATCTACCACCGTAAGTAAAAAAAGTAACTTATTTCGTGGTATCCAAATGGGTCCTTAATAAGTATAGTACTACTTTGTCAATTGGTCAGGTTAGCCCACCAGGCTTTAGAGCTTAGCCGTTGGCTAGAGTATCAGGTATTAGGGTTGGGTTCAGCTTAAAATTCAGACCTATTTATCAATCGGGTTAAGTTTGGACAGTGTACAATAGCTTTTCGGATTAACACATTACGGTTTATAAGGGTAATTTTGTAATATATACTTTTTACTCTTCATTTTTCTGTTCCAATCCACACCCTCCATTTCAATGTGGGCCGGGCTTGGAGAGAGCTTAGCTCGGCCCTATCTGAGCCCATAATACCCTATTTGTTGTCCTGATTGTTTAAAGATGAATCTTCAAAGTTCTTTAGAACTGATAAATGGCACGGATCTCTGGCACGTGTGTCGTGTACACATGAACTTCACACGTACTCCACCTGCCTCAGATACCCCGTTTCCTGCAAATAATTTGGTAATTGATTTTTAATAAGCAATTAATTACATGTACTAACCAAACGTAGTATTATAAAGTCGCTTCTGAAAATCAAAAGCTATTAAATGACACGCTTAGACTTTTTAAACCGTCAATTTGGATGGCCATGATCTCAATGGCACATCCAAAGTGGGGTCACGATTGACGGTCTCGATCCAATGTTCATTTGTCCATGTCTACTATAGATGGGCCCCACCTTACACTACGGAGTTGCATTCTTGGTTGGAGTGTGGCCCACCTTGATGTGTCTGTTGCATATCCACACCGTCCATCCGTATTGTCAGTTCATTTTAGGCATTATTCCAAAAAATTAAGCTGATCCAAATCTCAAGTTGACCACACCACAAGAAAATTAGTGATTGAATGTTTGTGGGCCACAAAAGTTTTGGATCAATCTGATATTTGTGTTTTCTATTCATTCATATCTGTGTGGCCTTATCAACGGATTGGATGGAAAATAAATATTACAGTGGGCCCTGAGAAGTTTTTAATGGTGATGTTCAATCAAACCTGTTTTCTACGATGTGGTCCACTTGAGAATTAAATTTATTTTATTTTTGGTCCCATGCCTTAAAATGAGCTGAAAAAGTAAATAAACTATGTGGATATACAACACACATCAAAGTGGGCCCCACGGCTCCTGCAGTCTTCTCCCACGTGGGTGCCTGGTTCCTCTCCCACGTGATTTTCCTCAAAATCTGAGCATCCAGATAGTATGAACTGTGAAAGTTGGAAAGCAGGCACTAGAAAATTGCACACGTGAGATATATTATATTAATAAACCGTCCAAATGGTGGGTCCCACCTTAGATGTGTGTGGACACAAAACGGGACCGATTTGAACTTGTAATTTGCCGATTGATCGACATTTCCTGGACGGTCATCAACAGTCCTAATTCAACGAAAATGTCCACTAATAAGAGGTTAGAGCCGTCAGATCATTCTGAATTTTGTATGACGACCTAAGCATGACCTGTTTACAATTTATGAGTGCCGGCGTATTAACTAGCTTAGGCTGTCAGAGTATCTAATAACACTCCTTTCCACATGTAACAACTTGATGTTACCCTTACTGTGGGGCCCACCTTGATGATGTTTTATATATCCACTACATTTTTTACAGACTATTTTAAGACTTTAGTAAAAAAAAACCTAAACAGATCCAAATCTAAGGTAAACCACACCACAGGAAAGTGGTGATTGAACGCCCACCATTAAAAACTTCCGAGAGCCCACATAAAGAAGATACATAATTTTTATTTTCAATCCAACCCCTTTATAAGGGCATTCAGAGATGGATTAAGGCACAGCACAAAGTCCAACTAGATCCAACACTTAGATGGCGTATAAAATGTTTTTAATAGTCATTCGTCACTTTTCCAGTGTTGTGGTTCACTGAAGATTTATATCTGCTTAATTTTGGGATAACATGATAAAATGAGCTGAAAAAATGAGTGGACGGCTTGGATATACAAAAAAAGTCATCAAGATTGGCCCCACACGGTAAGGATGATACCCACTAAGGTGTTTTCCGGGTAACACCTAATCCTCTCCCCACTAATTGCTAGTAAAATATTAGCTCCTACAGCGAGGGTCTCAATGAACATCTGGACCGTTCATCTAGTGGGACTTACTCCCGATGGAAGTCAATGGAAAAGTTACTCAAATTCCGTGGTTTAGACGTACTATTTGTAGCCGATAAGAAAACAATCAAAACTAGCACCGATCCACCGTCCAAAACATAGAAAGGAAATAATTCAATATTGGGATGGCTAAGATTGTCTGACCGTATGTGTTTCTTGTGCTAAAGTCCATTGACGAAAGGACACGTCCGTAGATATACGGTCTGGATTCACCCAGGACACATCTACGCCTGCAATGGACTCGGATTGGGTGGTCTGTACGGGAAAAATGTACGCAAAAAAGTGTTTCATCCCTACCGGCTATTTATTTTCCCAACATTTAAGGCATAAATGAAAAAAATAAAATGAAACAGATCTATATCTTAGGTGGACCACAGCATAGGTATTAGTAGTGATTGAACGTCCACCGTCTACCATAATGTTATTTGCCTTCCAACCTGTTTATGTGCCATCGCGCGGACATGAATGAGGGTAAAAACTACCAACTTGATAAAAAAACCTTTTTTAATGGTGAACTATAGTAGTCAACTGAGAGTTTTAGATCCGCCTCATTTTTAAGCCATTGCATAGAGATGCACATAAAAAATGAATGAATCCATTATAAAACATATATTTGCGCATACAGGGTTCCTATTCAAGTAGATGTCAATCCCCTCTATATATATATTTCAAAAAAAAAAAAATTAAGTTGTATTATATATTGTAAAAATTTGAACAATATAGGTTTCAAGGATCCTATTCAAATATAAAAAATTAATTTTCTCTACCAATGGGAAGGATTTTGCATATTAATCGATTATGACTTGTTCGCCTGTAATTTCCACACTTTACAATAGGCATGACTTTCCGAAGGCTAGTAATCCTGAGAGGCTTTCATCTGTTCTTATTTTTTTTCTGTATTAGGGGACAAATGCGATCACATATCATTTTAATATCCGATGAGGTGTCCCATGGTTAGTATCACTGAGAGGATAGATTGATTCTTGCCATATTCTATGGTAAAGTCTGTTGTGTAAAATTCAGAACAAAACTTGTATTGAGGAACTTGTACCGATCGATTTTGTACTTCAGGCTGTCATTACGTGAGGGCAAGACAATACCATGATTTGAAACTCACCCCATGTACATTTTGCAGAAGATGACATAATTATATCAGTCAAACCCTCTGCATTCACTTCAAACTCATTTATCGAACTTGACGTATATACTACTTGTCAAGAAGAGGGATATAATTCTTTTAATGTATTCTCTACCCAAGGAGCTAGATATCTCAGGAATGCCATGCCATCTTCTCTATAAATTCAGTAAAATTGTTGTATCTTGCTTCTCAATGTTTCTATGAGTGTGATTATACGATATTCCTATGCTTCATTGAAAAATGCATTTACACTCTTAGATTGTTTATGGTTATTATTATGAGAAAATTCGAGCCCCTCATAACTTCGAGGCTGGGCAGTACTCTGATCCGATCGGACGAACAGATAACAACTCAGTTCAGATAATAAAAGTGGAAGCTCCGACTCCTTGCCGACCCGAGAACAAACACCGTCAAAATTCAGGCACAAGGCCCGGCAGAGAATATGAAAAGAAAAGGGTGTGCCGGCTGATTACCTCCGACCCATCTATTGTCCACGCGGATTGTAACCCACACTCGTTGACACAAGCTTAAGGTCAACATCCTTCACTTAGAAGTTTGCCGAAGCCAATGTTATCACAACTGTGCGAGGCAGAGTCCGCCCCTGAAAGGCGAGATTCCTACATAACCGAAGGGGGGATCGGCTCGGACCATGATGGTCGCCATCAATTGCGCCGAGCCGAGCCCACCTTCAAAGGTGGACGTCCCTCATGCCAGGCTTAGAAGCTGCCGTTAAGGAGACGTGGGTAAGCCAGACTTACAAACTGCCGTAAGGAGGCGTGGACGATTACGTCGCTCGCAGATACGTATGTCGCGCGTTACGTGATCTTTGGATTGCGTACGACATCTCCACGATCCGAAAATCTCCTTGATTGAGGAAATCGTGCCGTGATCATCGGATCCAGATCATTCGATAGCTAAGTATAAATACATGAAACCTCACTGCTACAGGTACGCAATATCTTGCACTCTCCCTCTACTCTTCAATACTAGACCCCGATTCCCTTTGCCTGACTTAGGCATCGGAGGGTCCCCCCGGCTTAGCCAGGGTCTCCTTTACTCACCCTTTGTGCAGGATCAGGGTCAACCCAAGGAGTGGAGGGCAATCCAAATTTTGACCTCAACAGTTATGATATTATATTTTTTTTCCTCAAAACAAGAAAACGCTCATATTTCCTTTATGATGTTAGCAAGCTAGTTATATATAAAGGCATTGGGTAAGCCTATCAAGTGCATTAGATCATCAAATTTAACTTTTTTGTATGTCTTGGTGGTCGACCAGTAATACTAATTTAATGTGTTGTCCTAAAACGAATGAGTTAGATTCGTGAAAATATGGCATTTACAATACCCATGAGTACTTGACGGAAATACGACATTCACTTCATCATCAAGCCTTTATGACGATTAGAAAAATAATGACCTTAATTGACCTATTTAATCACTTTTTACAAATTGTCGTGGAAGTAATAATGACCCAACCCGACATAACCCAACCCTTGAAAATATATATATATATATATATATATATAGAGAGAGAGAGAGAGAGAGAGAGAGAGAGAGGAGAGAGAGAGAGAGAGAGAGAGAAGCGCTCACCTGCGAACCAGTCGTATGTAGTAGTACGAACTTTTTTGAGAATCCATCATACGTGATGTGGATCAAAATCTGAACCGTTCATGTGAAGCGGCACCTAGTGAAACCCCCCAAGACCAAGTTTTACTTTTATCTAAAACTTTTATCCATACCGTCCATAGCAAAGAGAAATTTAAATCAAGGAAAGAAACTGTTTACATTTTTCACGGTCCACCAAAGTTTCAAATAAAAGTAAAAATTCATACTATGAGGTTTCATGAGGTTCTGCTTCATGTGGACGGTTCAGATTACGAGATTCATCACGTATGATGGGTTCCCAAAAAAGTTCGTACGTAGTAATACCAACTGATTCGCAGGTGAGCGTTTTCCTATATATATATTTTATATTATTATATATATATAAAATTCAAGCTAGTAGGGTTTGAGCTTGGTTATGAGTTGAGTCAATTCAAACTCGCTCTCAGCTTGACTCAAACCAATTTGGGAGTCGAGTAAGATCGAACTTAACGCAGTCGATTCAAATGAGTTTCTTAGGGCTCAACTCGTTTTCAATTCCGAGCAAATGGTCCGAAAAAACGTTAGAAAGGAAGAGTTTTGTCTGGAGCAGTGGGTTTATAGGCTATTTTAGGATTATCAGTGGTACATTGACCGAAAACCCCGGTTTTACTTATACAATGTGCTGGCCCCCACAGCATGGTGGGTTATTGGTGCTGCGTAAAACAGGTGTCGTACGTACGCGATTCCGGTACATCGCATTTGATTGTGCAGAGATAAGGAGAGCCACATGAGGTCTGCTGCTATTCTTTCCGAGAAATTTCGATTTTTTTTTTCATTTCTTTTTTGAAAATTTCAGAAAGGAAGAATCAGAGATTGAAAGAT